>VMDO01025825.1:0-27649 GCA_007922755.1 Pedetes capensis | reverse complement strand
CCCATATTGAAAGCTATGATCTTTGATCTTCATCAGTAAATGTTATAAATCCTCTTCACTTTAAGCAAGCAGAGTTATGTCACTTGCATAATGCAGGTTGTTAATGAGTCTTCCTCCAATCCTGATGCCACGTTCCTCCTCATGAAGTCCAGCTTCTTGGATTATTTGCTCAGCATATAAATTGAAGAGATATGGTGAAAGTATATAGCCCTGATGCACATTTTTCTCAACTTTAAACCAGGCAGTGTTTCCTTATTCTATTCGAACAACTGCCTCCTGGTTCGTGTATAGATTCCTCACGAGTACAGTTAGGTACTCTGGTATTCCCATTTTCCGAAGGTTTATCAATAATTTGTTATGATCCACACAGTCAAATGCCTTTGCGTATTCAATAAAACATAGATAGATATCTTTCTGATAGTCTCTGCTTTCAGCTAATATCCACCTGACATCAGCAATGATGTCCCTGATTCCCCAGCCTCTTCTGAATCTCGCTTGTTTTTCCAGTAATTCCCTGTCTATATATTCCTACTGTCGTTTTTAAATGATCTTTAGTAAAATTTTGCTTGTGTGTGATATTACTGATATTGTCCGACAGTTTCTACATTCAGTTGCATCCCCTTTTATGGGAATAGGTAAAAATATGGATCTCTTCCAGTCATCTGGCCAGGTAGGTATTTTCCAAATCTGTTGGCATAAACATGTTAACACCTCCAGTGCTGCATCTGTTGAAACATCTCCATTGGTATTCTATCAATTCCTGGAGGCTTATGTTTCACCAGTTCTTTCAAGGTGGTGCTAGTGAACATGTAAAGCAAATTAATTTCTCTAAAAGAGTCACCTTATTTCATGTAGCTTTCTAGAAAAAAAAATGAGGCATACTACTTGTAAAAAAAATTAAAAATTTTTGTGTTGTAAAAGGAAAACAGGTTTAATATTGTACTTAGTGAAATAAATGATTATTATTTTTATTAATTATATTTTATTAGCATACTACATGGGCTGAGTTTTAGATCAGTTGGTAGAGTATTGTTCCACACTCTCCGAGGGCCCAAGTTTGATCTCCAGCACCGCAAACACAGGAGAAGGATGCAATAATCCACTCCTGAGACAATCCCGAAACGATCAGCCATTGAAAGCCCTATGAGGGTTGCTATGAGTCAGACCCAGCTAGGCACCTAACACCACCACCACCACCACCAACAACAACAACAACAGATTTCAGGTAAAATTAGAATAGATTCTTTACATGAATAATTATATGTTTCAAATATTTTAGTAAATCTCATGACTGCCAGAAAGTTTTACAGTCATTGTACCATTATAACACTTTTAGACTAAAGCATGCATGGTGTAAACAATATAGTAAACACTTTCCTGGAAGTAGAAGATAATCTGTGATGATTAAAGTACTGAGAGAACCGGTGGATGAATTTAATGTATTGTTAATGCCTGAACATATTGTCATCTCCAGCTTTCCTCTTTCTCTACCATGTATTCTTTTTTGACAACCAGAGCTTCTCTGCATTATCACTTTGATTGGAGTTCACCACAGTGTTCAGGAACATAAAAACTAAGTTAAATTCAATAGTTTTTTAAACTCTCGAAATGACCCTCTCTCCTCAAAAACTATGGGGAGAGGGAGATAAAAGACCCAGAAACACAGGGCTCTAATTGACATTTAGGGAACAAAAGCTCAAAAATCATATGTAGAACTGTGAAGCTTGCAGACCATTAATTAATTCAGTTAAAAATTTTAGTGAAAAAATTATGCCAAAGTGATCAGATCAGTGGCATTACACGTAATATCGAGACACTTTCCAAATTGAGTTATGGATTTGGAAACTGCTTTTAAAAGCACACTGAAAATACACCTAGTTCCATAGCATATTGAAGCTCTGTTAGGATGCACCAGTTGTGTGCCATACACCATGTTATGTACTTAGATCTACCATCCCTCATCCTCACAAACAATTTCCAACTGGGCACATTTAGTCCTTGTTTTACCAATGAATAATGAGGTTCAGAGAGGCTAGGTAGGCTTCTTAAAGTCAAAAAGGTAGTAAGTGGTACAGGTAGAATTTTTTGTTCTTCCCGTAATGTATGGTTGAACCCAGGGCCTTGCACATGCTTAGCAAATGCTCCATCACTGTGTCATATTTGCAATTCCTTTTTTATTTTTCGTTTTGAAACAGGGTCTTGTTAAGTTGCTCAGGCTGTCTCTGCCCTCGAGCTTGCAATCCTCCTGCCTCTGCCTCCCAAGTCGAGTTGCTGAGATTACACCATAAGCCATGGCACCTGGTCTCAAAGGCAGAATTTGAATCCTATTTAGTTTGACTCTAAAGCTCCAATTCTTGTTATTATGTAATGCTATCGCTTATGTTTAAAGTAGTCAACTTACTGATCTTATTTTGGAATTTGACATATTTTCCAAAAAGTTTGTTGTAATGCCTAATTCATATTTGGGACAAAGGGCTGACATGGTAATGTCTGGCCTGTTATTTAAAAGAAACAACACTTATCACACTGTAAAAATCCAAATGAAGCAAATAGATACTTTTTTTTTGCCTATTTTATCTAAATGAAGTAAATATGCAATTTTTTATAGTTTTACCTTGTTTTTCCATGTTTTATACTTTAGATAATACATTAGAAATTAGGAACCTACGATAGGGGAGGCAAAATTTCATCTTTGCCTTCTTAGGATTTTTTGGTTGGACCTACAAATTAAACGGTCATGAGGCAAATCACAGGACAAAGTGTTTACATTTATGTAATATAACTTCTCATGATCCAGGAACACTCATGGGGAAAAGGAGACTCAAAGAAGTGGGAAAACCTAAATGGTTTTTATTAGGTTGAACAAAGAGAGAGAAGTGTGGAAAAGCAACTAAACTAGACAGGACTAAAGGGAGTTAAGAAATATTTTAGCAAGGTCTATTTGTACAGAATTCTCTTGGTCTTAAATTCCTATCCTTGATGAGAAGAATGTTACTTTCCTTCTAGTACAGGGAGAACATCTTGCCCATGGGGTTTTTAACTCCTGCTTTCAGAAAGTAAAAGGGAGTGGGATGTCAGAATCCTTCTTGCACTTGCTGTTTAAACACCATTAGCTCAAAATGATTCTTATGGTAAATGTATATCTTTTTCTTATTCCTTCTTAACCAATCCCAGTTCCAAATGAATATAGATTGTCTGAGCCCACTGGGTTTCAACAATAATAATGATAATAATGATTTAGTTTATAAGTGTGTGCTAAGAATTATATGAGAGAAAGTTGAGCAACTCTTGGAAGAGAATATAAGGGAGACCTCTTTCTCTGGGTGCAGATTCACAGAAACAATGCTACACAATAGGAAAATTTTAGAGAAGGCTCAGCTAGCAAAACAAGGCAAGAAACTTTTATATCTGAAATTATCAGAGATACCAGGGATGATATGTAGAAACTAGATCAGAAAGTAGGATAAGTTGGCAGATAATAGGTGGAATATGCACTTGGAAAGGCTGACTGGGTAAAGACTAGTAGAGAATGTAGTAGAGGAAAACAGAGGAAATTTTCCTTTGTGCATATATTAGTTTATGCAACTGAACAGCAGATGGGTTCAAGATGATCACTAAGGTACAGAAACCAAAAGTGAGAAACAACTGGACTAAGGTGGCTATGGTTTGGATATGTGACCCCCAAACCAGGCTGAGATTCCCATGGTTTGGATAATGCCCATGTATTGAAGCCTGTGGTTCTATTGGGAGAGAGTGGACCTTTGAGAGGTGGGATCTCGTGGGAGGAAGTTGGGTCATTAGGTGTGCTCTTGAAGGGGATATTGAGACTGCAGTCCACTCCTCTCCCATTCCTTCCTGGCTGTCCTGAGGTGAGCAGCTTCCTCTGCCCATGCTGCTGGCCAAAAGCAACAACGCCAAGTGACTGTGGACAGAAACCTCCCAAACTGGGCCTTGTGTGTTGATTATCTCAAGTATTTTGTCACAGTGAGAGAAGGCCAACACAGTGGTATAGGGGAAGATTAATAATGTTTTCTTCAACATTATGTTCTCTCTTGGAATGGATTCCCTTAATAAAAGATAGGTTGATAAGTGAAGACAAATAGAAGTATATGAACATCTGTATTTCACATTGTTCTGAGTGGTTCTCCAATAGATGGCCTTGAATTTCAGTTTATATAGCATCTTCAACAAGGAACAATACATTTTTAGAGAGGTAATAAGGTAAAGGGAAAGGACATTGAACCTCTAGAGCAGCAACTTGTGGGAAAGAAATTAAATGGCAAATACAGGCAGTAAAGCTTGTTAATGTAGATTTCTCTGTAATCAACTCCAGAAGAGGTTAACTATTCTCTCTGGTAGAAGGCAGAGGTGCGTGTGTGTGCGTGCGTGCGTGCGTGTGTGTGTGTGTGTGTGTGTGTGTGTGTGTGTGTGTGGTTACCTTTGCCTTTGAAAATCTATGTCCTGCTTTTAGGTAAACAGAGGGTAGAGAGCTATCTTGAATCCACTTTTTCTTAATTGTCTTCAGCTCCATAATCTTTCATATTTTGGGGGAGCATATTTGGTCTTCCACAGTGGGTTAAGGGGGAGATTTTTGCTTAGACTATACAACTATCAGCAAATAAAAATTTGACATTAAAGAACTAACTGACCCAGACACATAGAAGGCAACAGGGAGGAAACCTAGAGAAACACCTTACCTAAAAACTTTAATTAAATAAAAGCTAAATTTCCTCAAATCAAAAAATGAACAAAAAGTTCCCTCAAGGTAAAACAAAACAAAAAACAACAGGATTTCTAATTTCCCATTTTTTATATTCCGAGGTTTTCCAAAAATTTATGAATTCTGCTTTCTACATTTCTGATTGGGGCTGGGATTTAGCTCAGTTGGTAGAGCGTCGCTCTGCAGTCTCTGAGGTCCCGAGTTCTATTCCCAGCACCGCAAAAATGGGAGAAGGATGTGGCAACCCACTCCCAAGGCAATCCTGATACACCGACTCACTATGAGTCGGACATGACTCGACGGCACCTAACAACAACAACAACATTTCTGATTAAGGAATCTTTCTAACTTAATGATTGATTGAATTCCTGGTGTTTTGAAGAAGTGTCATTCTTGAAGGGAAGGCTGTGGTCCTCAGCATCCAGGGTGCTGTTGTGGTGAGTTGGATGGTCATAGTGGGAAGTGCCTAACAGAAAATATCTACGAGATATCTGTTGGTACATCCCAGCACAGGTGATGCAGTAGAAGAATATGTTGTTGTTGTTGTTGTTAGGTGCTATTGAGTGGAGTTCTAGTGACCCTCACAGGGTTTTCAATGGCTGATTGTTTTGGGATTGCTTCTTGAGTGGATTAGGGGCTGGGATTTAGCTCAGTTGGTAGAGCATCGCTCTGCAGTCTCTGAGGTCCCGAGTTCGATTCCCAGCATGGCAAAAATGGAAGAAGGACGTCACAATCCACTCCCAAGGCAATCCCGAAACAGTCATTGAAAATCCGATGAGGGTCGCTATGAGTCGGACTCGACTCGACGGCACCTAACGACAACGACAACGAACTTGAGTGGATTGCCACATCCTTCTCCTGTCAGAAGAATATAGTAGAACTAAAGTTGAAAGGCACATATTTACATTCTGAATTTATTGCTTACTATATATGTAACATTGAGGAATCTTTAGATCTCCTTTAATCTGTTTCTTAAATCTGGAAATGCTTCTTGTGAAGATTAAGTAAAATAGATTAGATGTGAAAGTTCATCCTACATGAAAGAAGAATATCAGGAGGAATAAGAACAAGAGATTTTTCTGGGGTCAGAAAAGGGCATACAATGTCTTGCTCAGAGAGTATAGTGATGCTAAGGGCTAAAACCAAATGCATAGCACTAGTTTGATAACTGCAACTTATTTTCAGGTTGAATTGCTATGACTTGATAATTGATCTAACAAAAATGTTTCCTTCTTGCCAGTTGAAGGTTTGAAGGCAAACACAGCTGGTGGTTAAGAACATGAGCTTTTGGTTCTAACCATGTTACAGTTTTTCCACTTACTAGCTGAAAGTCTTTGGACAGGTTATTTGATCACCAGTATCTGGCACATAGTAAGTGCTGAACATGTTGCAGCTCCCAGGCTGTTGTAGATATTTTTAAATAATAAATTAAGAAGGAAGTACAAGTAAAGCTGGGGCATCCCAACAAAAGTGGAGGAATGTTGTAATGAACAAGCTACTATGAGTTTTTCAAATTAATAATCTCCTTCAGTTCAAGTAATATCACTAAAATGTCTAATTATTTGCAACTTAGGTGCCCATGAAAATTTAATTCTTACAAACCCTTTTCTCGAAGAAGCTTTAATTCAATTTTTTTATGAAACACTTTCCTAGTGCTGCTCTGCATTCTCTGAGGACCTGAGTTCATCCCCAGCACCACAAAAATGGGAGGATGTGGCAATCCACTTTCCAAGCAGTCCAGGAACAATCAGCCATTGAAAACGGTATGAGGGTTGCTATGAGTTGGACCCCACTCAATAGCACCTACCAACAACATACTTTTAGAAGTAGGTGGGTGATAGGTCCATAAGTGAATTAATTATCCCAGAAAAACAAGCTGCCTTTAAACCTTTTAAGGAAATAAGAACAATAGGACCTAAGTGCATTTGTCTTTTTTTTCCTCTTTGGGGATATTAAAAAAAAAAGTATTTGTCGGAGTGGCAAATACTGAAAATATGTTATATAAGTGCTTTGGGAGATGACAGTTTAGTTGAGAAAAGATTTTTGTCTTATTTGCTGTCTCTGTGAATAAAAAATCATAGAAATTGTCATGACAATATTATTTTTCACTTTTGTTGAGAATATCAGTCATGACAAAAGTAATTTTTGAAAATATCCTTACATCAATTCATGTTCAAATACTCTTTTTAACAAAATAATAGCAATAGCTTTTTTTCAGACTTTATTTTGTTGTCATAATATGGAAAAATTGATTTAAATGACTCTGCCTGTTGGCATAAGATAAGATATATTATACAAGAAATAGAAATAAGGAATAAAAATGTAAAATTTGTGGTTTTTTTGTCCATATCTTGAGACTTATTATTTAATATTCACTAGCTTGACATTCTGTACTTCTCTGGTCCACTTTGTAGTAAAACTGAAATTTAAATTAGTTTCAATTACTTATTATGATAATTACACTTATAATTGAATTACAGTTCCTTAATGGCCTATATAAGACCTATCAAACAAAGATTTTATTTATTTTATCTGCATGAATGTCTTCTATTAACCATCTCCATAATTAGTGAGCAATTAATTAGCCTCATTCATATAAAGAAATATTTTAGAATCTAATGAGGCTAGAGATATTATTACTATTAAAGAATACTATGCTATTAAATTTTGAATTTTCTTATAACATTTCAGAATAAGAATCATAATTCTCAAAAGATGCTCTTTCAGTCACAAAAATTAGTGATTAAATGCATTAAAAACAACTGAAAAAATAATGCATTATATTTTAATAAGTCTATCTTCAGAGATAGTCATTGGTGCTTATGTTTGTTTAATAGTATTCTTCAGAATTTAATATATAATCATGTACTTTCTCATTTAAAATCAGAAATTCTACAACATCTAAATCATGCCACATATAGATGAGAAAAAATAGATGAAATATTGAAAAAATAACATGGCTTGAAATATGGTAATTATGCAAAAACTAAAAAATTAAGTGGTATTTAGGGCCTTTGAAGACACTTATTTATACATTGTGTCTTGTTGCCAACACAAAGCAATTTTAGTTTCCCAAATAAGAATGCATAGGGAAAAAAGTTTTGCTATAAACATATTATATGATCATTTCAAGAGACCAATTGATGCACACATCAGAAAAAATAGTCTAGGCTATGGTAATTAAAATTTATCACAGCAGTATTTATGTTCATGGGATGTATTTCTTCTAGAATACTATACCAAAAGATGAATCATTCTAATATCTTAATGTCTGATTGGCTTTGTTTTTTTCCAATTATGCAAACATTTGTATTCAGTACTGTCCTTCTTATGAATTTTAAAAGCATTCTTGATAGAATAAAAGGCCTTTATCTTTCCACCATAACCTCCTCAAGGACTCCACATACTTAACATTTCCTAAAGCCATCCTGTTCTACAGGTCATCAACTCTTACATCAGCAAATTTCAGTATTCTGTCCAAAAACTAATAAATAAGGCAATTAATATTGAATCATTAAAACAATTTCTTATCCAACTTTGTATTTATTATGTAGCGTTGTGTCAAATACAAACTTGAACAGGCAAAATTTCCCCACAACAAATTTAAAACCTAGAAAATATATGAACCTCAAGGCTAGTGCTAAAGTAAGACTTGCACAAGTAGCAAGTGTCAGTGGCCTGCTATGGGTACATTAGTGCTACTTAAAGCACAGGGGAAAAGACAAAAATTCTCTTTCTATCCCTAAATTTTTAACACTATACTCTGGTTAGTTAGCATATGGAGAGTGTTACAAGAGCTGTGTGTTTGGATAACGGCTACAGAATTCCTGGTAATATTGCTGTCATGTATTCTGAAGTCAGAATTACTGTACTTTTCCTGAGTTTGGAAGAGAAACTTTACTCTGGATCCAGTATAAATTGTTTTGCATTTTTCTGCCTATCTACCTATCTTACTGTGTTTTATCAGTAAGTCTATCATCTATCTTTATTGTTTTACAAAATTATAATCATACGTATATACATTTTCATTTAAGTTTACATAACTCATTTGGTATATCAATGTTACGGAGCTAGCTTATGCATTAGCAGGCAATATGGAGGAAAAGGGGACTGAAAATGGCTCCTGCTTTTCCACCATGATGAAGAAGCCACATGGATCTCTGAGAATACTGGAAAGACATTTTCAAATGGGTTCCATACCCTACCCAAGTCCTTGAGCCATTTACAAAAAAAAGGCCCTAGGCCCATGTCACACTACGTGCCCAAACCTGGGCATCCAGGGCTGATGTCACACTGGGCATTCTCTAGATTGAATAAAACTAAACGGAACACACGCCCACTCTCTCTTTTCCATTCCTCTCTTGTCCTCTCTCTTTCTCTCTTCTCTGCTCTTCTCTTGCCAAGGACCATGTGCACATCTCTCTCTTCTCTGGGGCACACCATCTTCCCTGTCTCCCCAAGGCACTTTTCCTTCTAAAAGCTTGCTTAATGCTCCTGTCCTCTGGCTTCTTTACCTTCCCCTAGGGAACAGAAACAGCCTCATGCCTATTCACCCAGGGAATGCAGGATTTTCCAAGTTCCTTTTTCAGACCTGCCTAAACTTACTCAGTTACCTTAGTTTTCCCTGTAATTGTTCCTTAAAGGTGTACTATCTTTAATAAGCCTATTCTATATTCTTTACTGCCTGCAGCCCTAGCACTGTGGCTTCTGATCCAGTTAGATCTCAGAAGCTAAGCAGGGTCCGGCAAGTTCTACTTGGATGGGAGACCTCCTGGGAACACCAAAGGATGGCAAACCCCTCCCAAAATTCAATCCACCATTGAAAACCCTATGAATAGCAGAGAAGCACTGACAATAGTATTTCTTTTGTTGTATGTAGGGTCCCTATGAGTAGGATACTGACTCGATGGCACCTAACAACGACAATAACAACAATATTCTTTACTATAACTTCTGTTGTTGTTATGTGCCATTGAACATAGCAGCCCTACCTACAACAGGTGAAACACTATTGTCAGTGCTTCTCTGCTATTCATACAGTTTTGAATGGCTGATTTTTTGGGGGGAGTGGGTTGCCAGGTCCTTCTCCCAAGCCTATAGAGGTCCACCATCCAAGTACAAACCAGGCCCAACCCTGCTTAGCTTCTGAGATCTGGCAAGATTAGACACCGCAGTGTTAAGACCGCAGGCATAACTTCTGTATCAATATAAATTCTTTTATATGCAGAATACAAAGACCCAGATTTTCCTGTCAGTTTCCAGACTCGTGCTCCAGGCCCACCTACCCGTGCTCCCTGGGTCTCTCTCCATGACAACAAATGGATATCTGTATTATCTTTTCTCATCATTTTAAATACTGTTATACTTGTTGTTGTTGTTAGGTGCCGTCAAGTCTGGTCCAACTCATAGCGACCCTCATAGGGTTTTCACTGGTTGATTGTTTCAGGGTTGCGTCGGGAGTGGATTGCCACGTTCTTCTCCCGTCTGTTATATTTAGGTTTCACTTAATTGTTTTTTTAAACCAATTCCTACTGTTTCTATTTAGTTTATTTCTTTTTATTAGTATACATTAATTGTACAAAGTAATGGATTTCATTATGATATTTTCATGCATGTATATAATGTACTTTCATTATATTCACTCCAGACCCATTATCCTCCTTGTCTATCCTTCCCCTGTTTTGCTCCCCTTCCTTTCCCCAAGTAATTCCCCTTCTACTTTCATGGATTTGGTTTGTTTTTAAATCTATATTCTACATATGAGAAAAAGCATGCAACATTTGGCTTTCTGGGCTTGGATTACTTTGATTAACATGATGCATTTATTAGCTTGTACACTGCTGTTACCAAAATGCCTAAAAGAAAAACTTAAGGAGGAAAGATAGGTTTATTTGGCCCACAGTACAGAGAATTTCAGTCCATAGGAGTGGGAAGGCCTGGCAGAGCAACAGCAGGGCCTATGTGTAGGAACCCCAGTGACGTACTTCCACCAGCCAGGTCCCACTTCCTAAGGTAAAACAACACCACCAGCTAGGAACCAAGCATTCGTATACATGACCTCTGGGTGACATTTTAGATTCAAACCATCACACATGATGATCTCCAGTTCCATTCATTTTCTTGCAAATCACATAATGTTATTCTTCAATATGGCTGAGCAAAATTCCACTGTGTATATACACCACATTTTCTTTATTCATCTCCTGGTGGGCACCTAAGGTGATACCATAATGTGACTATTGTGGGTAGTACAATAAACATGGACGTGCAGGTATCTAGATTCCTTCAGGTATATACCCTGGAGTGGTGTAGAAGGATCATATTTTTATTTATTTATTTTTTGAGGAGCATTCATGCTGATTTTCATAGTGGCTGGAGTAATTTATATTCCCACCAATACTGTATAAGTGTTTGTTTCCCCTCTGCATTGTTGCCAGCATTTGTCGTTTGTTTTCTTGGTATAGCCACTCTGACTAGGGTGAGATGGAATTTCAGTGTAGTTTTGATTTGTGTTTCCCTGATGGCTAAGGTATTTGAACATTTTTTAAATTTACATATTTATTGGGCGTTTGTACTTCTTATTTGAGAATTGCCTTTTCAATTTATTTGTGCATTCATTGACTGGACTGTTTGTTCTTTTAATGTTATTTATGTATTCTGGATATTAATCCCTTGTCAGATGTATAGCTGGCAAAGATTTTCTCACACCCTATAGACTCTTTTCACTCCAATGAGTCTTATTTCCTTTGTTGTGCAGAAGCTTTATAATTTGATGCAATGCCACTTGTCAATTCCTGAGCTTTTGAGCTCTATTCTGAAAGTTATTGCCTGTGCCTATGTCTTGAAGTGCTTTCCGTATGTTTTCTTCTCTTACTTTCAAACTTTCAGATCTTACATTTAGGTCTTTGATCCATTTGAGTTGATTTTCTTTCTTTCTTTCTTTTTTTCTTTCTTTCTTTCTTTCCTTTTTTTGTACAGGGTAAGAGATAGGGATCTAGTTTTCAGTCTTCTACTTGTGGATATCCAGTTTTCCCTGCACCACTTATTGAAGAGGCCGTCTTTTCTCCAAGGTGTGTAATTGGCACCTTTGTCAAAAATCAGGTGGTTGTAGCTGTGTGAATTTGTTTCTGGGACCTCTGTTCTACTCCATTGCTCAACACATCTGCTTATGTGCGAATAACTTGCTGTTTTTGTTACTATGGATCAGTAGTATAATTTGAAATCAGGTATTGTGATACCTCCAGCATTGTTCCTTTTACTCAGAATTGCTTTGACTATTCAGGGCCTTTTGTGCTTCCACATGAATTTTAGGATTTTTTTCTATTTCTGTGGAGAAAGTCATTAGAATTTAGGTGGAGATTGCATTGAATCTATAGAATGTTTTCTTTTGGTAATGTAGCCATTTTCACAATGAACATGGGATATCTTTCCATCTTCCATTGTCATCTTCAATTTCTCTCTTTAGTGTTTTATAGTTTTTATTGTAGAGATCTTTTCCTTCTTTGGCTAGGTTTATTACTAGGTATTTTATTTACTCTTTTTTTGAGGCTCTTGTGAATGGGATTATTTTCCTGATTTCTTTCTCAGCATGTTTGTTATTAGTATGTAGAAAAGATATTGACTTTTATAAGCAATTTATATTCTGTTCCTTTGCTGAAAATGTTATTAAACCTCAGAGCTTTTTGGTGGGATCATTAGGGTCTTTTAAGTATAGGATCATGTTGTCTGCCAATAGGCATAATTTGACTTCTTCCTTTCCTATTTGTATCTCTTCTATTTCTTTCACTTGCATTTTTGCTCTGGCTAGGAATTCAATCAATATATTGAGTAACAGCACAGAAAATGGACACTTTTGTCCTGTTCCTGATGTTAGAGGAAATGCTTTCAGTGTTTCCCCATTTATTATAATGTTGGCTATCAGTTTATTGTATATAGCCTTTAGTATGTTGAGGTAGATTCTTCTATTTCTTGTTTCTTCAAGGGCTTTTCATCACATACAGGCATCAAATTTTGTCAGGGATGTCTTCTTCATCTATTGAGATGATGAGGTAATTTTTATTCTTCACTCTATTTGTGTGTGGTGCTACATTTATTGATTTGCATATGTTGAGCCATCCTTTAATCCCTGGAATGAAACCAACGTGATCATTGTGTATGAACTTTTTAATGTGTTGTTGAATTTTCTTCGCAAATATTTTATTGAGAATTTTTGTATCAATGTTAATCGCGGAAATTGGTTTATAGTTTTATTTTTTGTTTGTGCCCTTATCTAGTTTTGGTATAAGTGTAATAATGGATTTGTTGAATGGGTTTGGGAGGCATTCTTTCATTTTATATTTTATGGAAAAATTTGAGAAGCATTGGTGTTAATTCTTTCAAGGTCTTATAGAACTCAGCAGTGAATCCATCAGGTTTTGGGCTTTTCTTTTTGGGGGGAGATTCTTTATTACTGCTTCAATCTCATTGTTCATCATAATTCCATTTAGGTTATGTCTTCTTGGTTCAATTTAGTAGGTCATATATATCTGGAAATTTATTCCCATTTTCAAAATATTCCCATTTCAGTGGTACCCATTTCAATATTTCTATTTTCATCTCTAATTTTATTAAATTGAGTCTTTTCTTTCTGTCTTCTGATTAGTGTGTCTAAGGGTTTATTGGTCTTATTTATCTGTTCAAAGAACTAACTTTTGTTTTCACTGATCCTTTGTATTGTTCTTTTATTAATTTCCATTTCATTAATTTCTGCCTGATCTTTATTATTTCTTACATTAACTAATTTTGGGTATGTTTTGTTCTCAATTTTCTTTTCTTCTTTCTTTTTTTTCTTTTCTCTCCTTCCTTCCTTCCTTCCTTCTTTCTAGGGCCTCATGTATACTTTACCACTAACCTCCATCAACTTCATTTTTTATTTTTTAGCTTGAGACAGGGTTTCACTAAATTTTCTCAATTTTCTAAAACCTTGAGGTACCTCATCAGGAGTCTATGGTAGTTCCTACTGTTCAGGCAGGTGCTATATCAGGCTGAGGGCCAAGCTGGGCAATAGCTTTTAGTTTCAGGGCTACATTCACTCTCAAATCTTCCCTTCTTTACAACTGGAAGCTACTGTTGGCTCTAATGAGCTTTGTGGGCTTTGTGATTCCTGGTGCTCTTCTTCTCTTTGTGTCTTTGGAACAGAGCCTGTTCTTTGTTACTCTGACTCTTCTCATTCATGGAATCACATGTAGAAAATTCTCTAGTTTATTTCTCAAAAAACAGAGTAATGGACATATTTCTAACTTTGCTAATTTGTCTTCTTAAGATGAATTTAAAAATGATATAAAAGCTGAAGAATTCATATCATTTAATTTTCTCAAAATTTCTTTAATTATATAACCTTATTTTATATATTTTAGTGTGATACAACTCAGTCAGTAGATATCCACAATTAACAAGCTGAATAAACTACTTCAAACTATAGACTTGTGAGAGGCAATCATGGATCAGATACGTCCAATTGCTGCACTTCTGAAGATTACATGGTTGTGGGGGAAAATAGACAAGAATTATTTTTTACCCTCTACCTATCTCTCCAATGATGTAAATGTGTTTGTGCTAATGTTCTGACCTAATCCAGAGAAGAAATAATAAATAAATTTAAAAAGTAGTTAGGGAACCGGGTTTGGTGGCACACACCTATAATCCCAGCACTCCATGGGCTGAGACAGGAAGATTGTGAGTTCTAGGCCAGGCTGGGCTTCATAGTTACACCTTATCTCAAAAAGCCAAAAACAAAAACAAAAACAAAACAGAAAAAGTATTTGGGGACTGACTAGGAGAAGATGGGGATGAGGGTTCTCAATCTTGCAGTTTACATTTTTTTATCAGCAAATACTCCATCCATTGTTGTTGTTAGTTTTGTTGAGTCAGGTTCTACTCATAGCGACCCTATGTATAACAGAAATGAGACATTGCATGACATTGTGCCATTCCTGGCACTATGTCAGTGCTTCTCTGCTATTCACAGGGTTTTCAATGGCTGATTGTTTCAGAATTCTTACCCAAGTGAGCTGCCACATCCTTCTCACATTTTTGCAGTGCTGGGATCAAACCCAAGGCCTAAGAGAATGCAGAGCACTACTCTATCATCTGAGCTAAACCCTGGTCCCTATCCTTTAAATGCACTTTTTCTTTAATTCTGTCTTTCTAATATTTGTATTTAACTATGAATAAATTTTTCTTTCAGGTTGGGATTTAGCTCAGTTGATAGAGTGCTGCTCTGAGCTCTCTTAAGACCTGGGTTTGGTCCCCAGCACCAGAAAAATGGAAGAAGGACATGGCACTCCACTGCCAAAGCGATCTCAAAACAATAAGCCATTGAAAACTCTATGAGTCGCAGAGAAGCACTGACATAGTGCCTGGCATGGCACAGTATTGGAGAGTGTTTCATTCTGTTGTATATATGGTAGCTATGAGTCAGATGAGTCCATGGCACCTAACAACAACATATTTTTCTTTGCATTTTTATGGTCTCTATCCTCATGATCTTAAGTCTCTATACTTTGACTTTTAACTTATTTTAAAAAAAATAACTGTAAGGTATGTCCCTTTTAGTCAGTATACAACAGATTTTTGTCACCTACTGAGTAGCAAATAAAAAAGTCACATCATCTATTTTGTATAAATATGTTTTGTAATTTGTTAGTCATTTTTACTTAATATCTTTTGATGTTTTATTTTCTTCCATTTGCTCTATTTCTTCTTTAGTCATTTGTTAGCTATATAGCCTATTTCTTCTTTCTTTTTTCATTTGTTTGTTTATTTATTTACTTACTATTCTTTGAGGCAGATTCTGGCTATGTAGCCTAGGGTGTCCTGGAACTCACTATATAGCCCAGGCTGGCCTGGAACTCATAATCTTCCTGCCTCAGCTTTCCTACTTCTGAGATGACAGACATGTGCCATCACACTGGGCCCTAAGTATTTAACTGAAGCATAAAAACATAAAAATTGTACATATTTATGGGGAACTATGTGATGTATTGTTACATGTATACATTATATAACATTTAAATCAGAGTAAATATATGTGCCTCCTAAAACATTTATCATTTATTTATTGTGACAACATTAAAAATCTTTTCTTTTAACATTTTGAACTATAGTGTATTATCATTGTCTAGAGTTGTAGATAGCTTACTAGTTATATTTTAGACTAGTAAGAACAAACTTAAATTTATATCGGTTGAATTATCAGATTGAATATCTTTCATTTCTCCGGTAAGACCCAAACTCCTGACAACTTCTTTCCATTTCTACCAGTTTTTGTACCAGTTTATTATTGTTCAGTTGCTACTGCATTTCCCCCTGCTTATGCCTAGAATTACATTATGTACATTCTGATTTTTTACCTTAGTAATTGGTATTATTTGGACTTTATCGTATTTCTATTATTCAAATGATTTCAGTACTTGTCACTCATCCCTTGATTTTATAGCTTCCTTAAGAATGGGTTCTGCATTTTGCTTCTTTCTCTTTGCATGGTCTCAGGGAAGTTGTTTGGTAAGGGAAGCTAGAAGATGTAGAATTCTGAACTTATATATGTCCAAGAATGTCTTTCACTTGACTGAGTTTGGGTTAGAAAAAGTTCTCAATTTATTTTCTGGGTAGAGTGTGGGAACTATTGATCACTGATATTTGGCAGTGAAAGTAGCTCCTAGTGAAGAGGTCTCCACCCCAGAGACTGGCCTCACTGCTCTGGATTAGGGGAGCTTTCCTCCACTTTAGCAATGATTTCTGCATAGTGTGAGCGTAAACCTTTCTAAAGTTGGCTCATAAAATTCTCCTTGGGGAAGTCTTTCTGTTTCTTGTGGTAGCATGATAGCTCACCTTTCATAGGCTGCAGCCTTACAGCATAGTAGTTTCAGGCTTCTCAGGAGATCTCAGACTTTTTTCTGTCCTTCATTTCTCATCCTTAGTTAGATGGAACTTGATGAGGTTTTCTGAGATTTTCTGTGTTAGCTTTATGTTGCTGTGACAAAATACCTGAGATAAACAACTTAAAAGGAGGAAATGTTTATTTGGGCTCATAGTTTCAGAAGTGCTAATCCATGGTCACTTGGCCTGGCTGCTTTCGGACTTTGTCAGCATAGTACATTATGGTGGGGAATGCATGGCCGAAGATGGCTCACCAATGGTGGCCAGGAAGAAAAGAGTGAGAAAGGGCCAGGAGTCCCAATATTTCCTTCAAGGCTACACCCCTCATAATCTAACTTCCTCCCACTAGGACTCACCTCCTAAAGGTTCTACCATCTTCAAATAGCGCCATAGCCTAGTGACCATTCTTTTAGCGTACAGGCCTTTAACAGACATTTAAGATCTAAACCATAACACTTCTTTATGTACTCTTGACAGTGATGTGCAGCTTCCAAAGATGTATCAATATGAGCCTGCACTTGATTCATCTCTTCTTTCTGGTTCCATATCTAGTAGCAATTTCTTATAATGCTTCTGACACTGTATACCGCTGGGAACTTTCTCTCAACCACCACTGGCAGACAGATAGAACTCCAGTAACTCCTATTCTCTGGTACAATGTAATGTTACTTATAATTTAGAACTTTCACCATACATTGCAGTTGAACTGGCTCTCATGCTTTAACTTCAATTATTCTAAATCCTATGAAATGAGAAAAATGAAGAGAAGAACCTAAGGAACATATTGTCACTCCCAACGGTACAGTGTAAAAAAGTCCCAAAGTGTTGATTGAGTTTGATGTTAGCTCAGAGGGAGGAGGCGGAGGCAAGACGGGCTACATAAGAATGAAGTCGGCTATCTAACAGATGCCTCTGAGGGATATACAAAAGAGGGGTGGTCTGCTGTTATGTACATCTGTGACACAGCCCTCAGTTCCATGACCAGGAATGAGAGGTCTCTGATTAAAGGAAGGAATGGGATAAGGGAAAGAGGAAAGTTTTGGCAATTTTTCAAAAGAGTGTTTTGGCTCAACACACAATCCCATTTTTCAACTGCTAGACATGAGCACTTTACACAGACTCCTCACAGCTGCTGCTGAACTTTCTGTCTGCTGACCAAGCACTTATCTAAGTTAGTCTGAGAATGCAGCATCCTGGGCTCAAGTAGAGTCACACTGAGGTTGAATCATAACATATTAGGGAATAAAATTTAGCTAAAAGTCAATGCCTAGCAAATTAGGGAAAGAAAACACCAACATCTCCTGGTAGACTTCTCTGTGTGGTGCAATACTACTACCATGATGGAAACTTCAATCTCCTATGCTGTAGAGCAGAGGCACTACAGATTGTTCCCCACCAAAGTATCAGCATCACCTGGAAACTTATTTGAAATAAAAATTCTCAGGCTTTTCCCTAGACTTTCTGAATCAAAAATTCTATGGATGGGCCCCAGCAATCTGTTTCCAAAGGCCTTTAGGACAGTTGCCTCCAACCTTTTTGGCACCAGGGACTGGTTTCATAGAAGAATTTTTCCATGGACAGTGTGTGGGGTGGTGGTTTGGGGATCATTGAAACACACTGCACTTATTATATAAACAGATGAAGCTTCACTTGCTCGCCCTCTGCTTACATTGGTACTATACTGTAGTCCAGAGGTTGGGAACTCCTAGGAGTTTCCAAGTCATCTCAAAAATTGAGAACCTCTCATCCGTGATGTCAAATAGCTACTTCACTCTAGGGATAATGGGAAACTAAAAGTGCACCCACACTTTAATAGATCTTCTTTGGACATGAAGTCCAGTTAAAAATGAGTATGACTGATTGTTCTGAAGAATGCATCCTGATTTCAATGTCCAAGACCTGTCTGTAGTTCATTCTGAGTTTGGCTTTCTCCTGGGGTTCCCTTAGCTCTAGAACAGTTTAGCAATCTGAACATAATCCTTTCTCATGACTGCCTCAGATTTCAGGAAATTTGAAATGTCCCCCAGGTTGTTCCTTGTGCATATAGCCAAGGTGTATACATCTGTGGCCCATATCCTGGTCATATATGCCTAGAAAATCTGGGTTAGTATTTCCCAGGCACGCTAAGAATCAATCCTACTCCATGGCTCATCTTCAGTACCTTATTTGGTGTTGACATTTTTACATTTGATTTGAGGTAAAACAGAAGAGACCAACAATAAAACATCTATTCTCCATGTGCATTTTCCTTACATTTGATTTTAAAATTCTTAAGCCTCTGCCAAGAAAATAATTAGCAAGCCAGATAAGAAGTGATTATGGCAACTACATGCCTACCATCCTGTATATATAAGAGAAATATAAATTTGATTAGAGAGTTACAGATAGTTTCTAGCCTCATCTCACTTTCAGGATATAGGAAGCTAAAAGGAAAATTTAACAGGAAAGACCATTTTTAAAAAATCTCTATGTCACTATCAATCATATTTAAGAGGTTAATGTTCAGAGGTTCTTGTGAAAGAGGGAGTAAATTTAAGGAAAGCTCCAGGGTAAGTGGGGATATTATTTTGCTCATTCTGATCTCAGGAAAAACATGCTTCATCCTAATGCAATTGTTACTTATCCTTTTGCAACATTAACAGCAAGAATAGAGCAAGATCAAGAGTGCCTACAAATAAATGGTAGAGGGAACATTTTGAAAAGAATAAACCAAAGTGAGAAAGGAGATCTAGGTACTCTTGGGAATTATTTCTTGGAAAAGGTGATCCAGAGAGCAGAGCTGAGGCTGGAGCACAAGAATGCTGCCAAAGGGATCTGAAAGATAGTACCAAAGGGCCAGAGTCAAAGGAAGCCAACCACTCACCAAAGGGTGTGATTGGAGTGGTCAGGGTTAAATGAGAACAGCAAGATGGAGGGTGGGCTTGCAGAAGAGAGTGGGAGGAAGAACCTGAGGAATGGGGACTTGGGGAGACGTGGGAAAGGTTTCATGTGGGAGCAGTGACTTTTTTTTCCAAGGGTTAAAAGGGAACCATTAAATGTTAAATTAATTCAGGTAGACATGTGAATTAGGTGATTATGCTAAGAGGCACAAAAAGAAGTTAATCTGCAAAGCCATGATGGTGTGGAGAATATCGGACCTGGTCTCTAACTTCAGGGAGCTTGCAAATCATACCCATAGACGTCACACCAGACTACAGACCCAGGATTGGTGGTGGAGCTTTCCCTTCAAAGATTCTCAACATGTTTTTGATGTTGATGACATTTTTTATTTTTTTAAGACTTCAAGAGTGAATGAATGACAATGAGTTCTTAGAATTTCCCTCAAAAAATAAACCTGGAGAAATACACTGGAATCCTAAAATGGAAAACTAATATTTAGAAAGAGACTTAGAAGTAACTCAATGCTTGCTGTTATGAAAGAGGCTTTGTCAATTAAAAGCAGAATTTAGAGGGCAAAGATACTGAATTTCCTAGCCTTTTAAAGGAAGTGGTGCTCATTTTCTAAAAACTAAAACTATTAAATGTGATTCTGCTGATTTAATTGACATTTATCAGGATACATTATTAATTTTGCAATGGAACAGAAAATCATAATATTCAAAATAGCTGAATTAAATCATAGTATGTCATATTCTAATTTCATTGTCATGATTTTAGAACCAAGAAAAGGAGCAAGTTTTACCCCATAACAGCAAGCAGCTGTTCAGCATCTTCACATGGCTAATCCGACTGCCTCTCTATACCTCAACATACATGTTTAAGATGAACTTTAATCTGGCCCTGTCCCAAGCGAAACTCCACTTAATCTCCATCAAATTTCTCTCAGTTTTCTTTATCTCAGCAAATGACAGCATGATCAGTTCAGTTGCTCCAGAAAAAAAAAAAAATCTGTGACTTTTTTTCCTTCTTTCTTTCATTCTCTAAATCTAATTTATCAGATATACTATTGCAGCTCCAAGGTTTATCCAGAGTCGATGCACTTCTTAGGGCCTCCATCGCTGCTGTGGTGAGCAAGCCACATACATGTCTTCCCCACGTTGGTATAATGCCTTAGGGCATTTCACAGCTTTTGTGCTTGTCCCTAGTAGTTGGTTCTCAGCATAACAAGTTGAGTGATCCTTGTTAAAACAAATGTCTGATCAGTCACTCCTGTGTTTTGTAGCTCACCAGTGGTTTCCAGTTTTTCCAGGGAAGGACTAGATATTTCATCTAGATGATGTCACTGCACATCCTTCTTGATTTAGTCTTAATTCTGTCTCTCACAACATACCCTTCTCATCCATTCCACTCTACATGTTGGCTTCAAGAGACTTCTTTTTCGGGATGGGTACTTA
Organism: Pedetes capensis; assembly: GCA_007922755.1. Taxonomy (NCBI): domain Eukaryota; kingdom Metazoa; phylum Chordata; class Mammalia; order Rodentia; family Pedetidae; genus Pedetes; species Pedetes capensis. The sequence continues at coordinate 6,679 of VMDO01025825.1, read as the reverse complement.
GGGGTTGAACCCAGGGACTCACACATACTTTGCAAGTGCTCTACCACTGTGCTGTACCCTCAGCCCTTAAAAAAAAAATTTTTTTTGAGTCAAGATCTTGCTAAATTACACAGACTACCTCTGGCCTCAAACTTGCTATCCTCTTGCCTTGGCCTCCCAAGTCGCTGGGATTACAGGTGTGTGCCACTGTGCCCAGATGGCTTCAAGATACTTCTGTGAGCTATGTCCTCTTAGTGCAATATTGTTTCCCAGGGGTCTGGATTGCCTGCTCTCTCACTTCACATTTTGGCTCAAATTCTACCTCCAAGGAGTTCTTCTCTGAACACACTATATGAAGTTGTGTACTTCAAGTCCTCCAGATCCTGCCTGTATCTTTCCCTGCTTTACTTTTCTTTCCTGTAATATTGACCAGGTTTCTTACCAGTACCCAACTGTATGCATTTTTCTTGTTTGTTAGTCATCTCTGGTTAGTATAACATAAGCTCCATGAGGATGAAAATTCCACCAGCTTTGCCCCTGGCTCTGTCCCTAGCTTCTGGGACCACTGGCACCTTCAGTCATAGGCAGTCTCCACGGACCTCCTCACTCCATGCTTTTTGCCCCATTCTGGGATTATTGTTAGAAGTTCCCAAATGGCCTTACAAATTTCACCAATACCAAGATGAATATTACTTTTTTTTTTTTACAGCTTTTTATCATATTAAGTGTATAACTAAAAACCTTCAAAGTTTCCTCCTACATTAGTCTAATTCCTCATTTGGTTTGCAAAATCAGTCTGAACTCGTCTCATAATTCAAGATGTATTATTCCTTGTTCTCAAGAGGCTTCTTCCACTGAAGTCGTTAGTCAGTTTTCATTGTGATTAGTGTTCTCACTTTTTTCCTCTTTTCTTTTCTTTCTTTTTTCTTTTCTTTTATAATCTTTTCCCCTCGAGACTTATTTTGCCAACCTATTCCAGTTAATTATTTTACTTCTTTTCCCCTGGAACACTTTCTTTTTCTCCACCTAATCAAATGTTATGATTAGTTCAAAGCCCTGTTCAAGGACTATCTACTCCATTAAACATTATCACTAATTAATGCATCTTCGATTTATTATCTCCTCTGAGTTTCTCTATATAAGTCAAAAATGTTGTTTTGACATTCAATTAATTATTTAATTGTTAAATGCAAAAAACTCTGTTCTTTTGTTAGATACAGAGAGATGATTGCATGTGAGTCTGCAGCGAGGCATAGTGTCACATGCCTATAAACTCAGCAACTCAGGAGGTAGAAGCAGGAGTTTTGCAAGTTCGACGCCAGAGGCAACCTGCTTAACTTAGACTTTATCTCAAGCTAAATAATAAAAAAAGGGGTAAGGGGTGCCGCTCAGTGGTTGAGAGTTTGCAAAGTATGCACAAGCCCCTGGGTTCAGCCTCCCAGTGCCAAAAAAATAAAATGAAAAAAGAAAGAATGTAAAAGAAAAAAATAATATGCTTGTTTGATTCTTCTCTTGCCCATGACATGGTTTAATATGATCCAGCACTCAATACTAGTGATTTTTGGGGGGAGATGCTGAGGATCAAAACCAGGGTCTTACATATGCGAGATAAGCCACATGCCCAGCCAATACCAGGAATTTGAATACACACACACACACACACACACACACACAATTTCCTTTTTGGACTTTTTTTTTTTTGGATTTTTTAAAGTAGAAAAACAAAGTGCCGCAAATTACCTTACCTCTTTTCCCACTTCTTACACTATTCAGAACTCTTTCCTTAAAATGGTGCTTGATAGTGTGCTTTATTGACCCTTTTGAATGTGACTTTGCTGCTAGTTGGCTCTGTTTCCAGTTTTCTTAATTTTTATGGAGTGAAACAATGAGATCCAGTTGGATCTTAAAACATCACCACAAATTTAATCACTGCTATGGCTATCAATGCTGGGATTTAGCTCAGTGGGTAGAGCGCTGCGCTGCAGTCTCTGAGGCCCCAAGTTCAATTCCCAGCACCACAAAAATGGGAGAAGGATGTGGCAATCCACTCCCAAGGCAATCCTGAAACACTCAGCCATTGAAAACCCTATGAGGGTCGCTATGAGTCGGATACCGACTCGACGGCACCTAACAACAACAACAACAATGGATATCAATATCCTGAATGAGCTCTGTCCTCTTTTCTATTGATTAATCCCTCTTCCTTTCATTCAGCAAGACCCAAGGAGTTTTCAGCAATATTTATTTAATGAATTTTATTGATGTTGCACATGTACATATGGTAGGCTCTGTGATAGGTATAATAATCCCTGTGAATATAGACTTTCATTGCCTTATTTACTATTAAGACTGAGTCAGTGGGAGGTAACTAATGACTTACAAAAGTTGAGATAGAATTGTCTAATATTTATAACAGCATTTCTTCTAACTATATCTCACTGGTCAGTATCAAATGAAATCTATTTCATTTATTTTAAACTCAATTACATTTACTATCTCTACCAGCCCCATTTCTGTGCAACTTCAAAAACTCTATGCTTCACCTCTTGCTGACAAGTATTTTTGCACATGCTTCAAGTGTGGCACCCAGCTTTGTGCAGGTGAAACCTTCAGCGTCTTACTTCATGCTAGTACTTATTAGATTTTATTTTCCAACAAGGATAGCTAGTGAGAATCTTCCTATACTAATGGATTTGCACCTCATATGTTCAGAAATAGCCATGCCCATGAGCCACCCTTGACCAGGAACCTATGGATAAATACTTTGTCCTTTCATCTTTCAGGTGAACATAATTCATTAAGCTTCTCAGAAATTCTTGTGAGATTGAGGAGCAGCCACCTGTATAGAGTTTGACTCAATAACCCATTGTGTTGGCTTTCCCTCCATTCAGTTTTCATCCCCATGTCCCCCATTCTTGCCTCTTGGGTTATATAACCACTTACACATAAGCCTCTGTTTCATGCCTTGCGTTATGGTGAACTTAGCGCTAAGACTAAGTGTACACAGGATGATTTTGAACACCTCTCAGGGGAATATAATTATAACTCTTCTGTAGTGTTCTATAGAAAATTCCTCCAAACTTAGGCTGGGTCACACCTTTTCTTTATCTCCAAAGTGAAATAATCACTAAGAAATAACTTAGAAATTTCTTTTAACAACAACAATAGTAATGTACCAAGTTCAATCTAAGCTAGAATTTAGGGACAAAACATATGAAAAAACAAAATCTTTTCCTTTAAGACACAATGTGTTAAAAAACACAGACATCTAAATAATTAAAATGATGTAAAAACTATGGAAAAGTTCTGTACAGATGCTAAAATTTCCAGAAAAACTTGTGAAAATGAAGCATCTAGAATGAAAAAAAAAAAAAAAAAGAAGCCACATAGTAAAAGAGGAGGTTAATGCTGCCAGAGACAATAGTATAATTACACAGAGTCTTAATATCAAAATATCTTCAAAAAAACCCTGAAAGCACCTTGGGGTTTATTGAGCATAAAATCTGGGGTGGACTGTTCAACAAGATGAATTTGCAGACACAGGTGGGCATTGTGCAGTGGAGGGACTTAAATGACTTGCTAAGGAAAACATAACTCATCTTGCAAGGAGTAAGAGGCCAATAAAAATGGGAGTTTTTCAACCCTTCTGAGCCAAAAATTATTTTGAGAAACTGGTTAAAATTATGGTCTCTCTCTGTCTCTCCAAAAACAGATAAAACACTAGACATTCTTCATTCCATTTATTGTGTATTATTCTGATTCCCCTAAAACCTGTCCATAGACTAACCAAAAATACTAATGCTAAGACCCCTTCCCTGAAAATATTTAAAACATGAGAATAGTATGATTAGATTTGTGTTTTGAACATTCTGGTAGCTATATGCAAAATAGACTTTTGGATTGCAAGTTTCTAAGCATGAATATCTATGAGGAAAATACATGATAATCCAAGCAGATCAAAATGAGTCATAGTTCTTTAGCAATAGTATAAAGAAGTGATGAATGCAAGAAATCTCTTTAGGAACTATAATTAGTAATACTGGAATTGATTAATCATGTACAGTGGATGAGGTGATAATGAGGACAAGTTTGCTTTTGGATATGTTACATTTGAGGTACTTTCAGTGCACCCATGTAAAATGTCCTGCAATAATCTGAGTGCACCTATCTAGAGCTTGCAGTTCAAGATAATGACTTGAAAAATCTCAGCTTACATGTGTGTAGTACTACCAGAGTGGACGAGATGATTCTGGAAGATGATGAAAAGTTAGAAAAAAGGGCCATGGGTAGATCTGAGTGAAAAATAATAGTCAACAGTCTACAGAGAAAGGTGAGCCTTTAAAGGAGATTGAAAAGATATGCATAGTCAGTCACATATGCACGAGAGAGAAGGGTCACAGAAAATAAACACTAATAGCCTCAAGAATGACTAGCTGCTCATACAAGGTCCAATCAAGTTGAGATCTGAAAAGTTTCCATTGCGTATGGCAGTTAGGGGTCATATATGCTTGGTGTCAGTAGTTTTTCCAGAAAGGCAGAGGCACAAATCAAATTAAAACAGTTTGAGGAAGAAATGAAAACTGTTGAAGTAAAGGTATTAAATGAAAAATATTTTGAGAGTTTGGTTCAAAGAAGAGTGCATGAGAAAAGGCAGTAGTTAGATGTTTTAGGTAATTATGTGAGCAACTGCATGTGCACATTTTGTGTGTGTGTGTGTGTGTGTGTGTGTGTATGTGTGTGTAAAGGCTGAAAGAGATGTGAACTTGTTGATGTACTGTAGAAAATGATAGTGAAATGAACAGAATGAAAAATGGTGATGAGCTGAATGTGAATAAAATAAATTGAGGACCAAGAGGGCCCCGAAACAAAGAGATTCAAATCATTGGCCTAATAGATCTTCTAAGCCTTCCTCATGGCACAGGCCTCTCCCCCTCTGTGAGTTGGTCAAGTGGTGACTACAGGTCCTGGTGAAGATAATTATGGGGCTGGTGTCTGTGAGAGAGTGCAAAGTCTTTATTCCTGATGGCATAATTTTACTGAGTAACCAAGAAGGGAGGTGGTATTTTTTCAAAAGACTTTGAAAGGAGTGGAAGAAAGACAACCAAGAAGCCCGTCTTAAAAGTTGGAGGCCACTGATTAGTACTCATCAGTCCTGGAGTGCTATGATTTTCTTCAGTAATGTTCAGCTGTACCCATGCAGGAAAATGATAGATTAATATGAGATTGGTCTGGGTGGGCAGAAATGGCAGGACAGCACTCTAGGGAGGAGAGGGGAACCTAAGTCTCAGCAGAGTAGGTAAGATTAGGAATCAGGAAAACCTGGATACCGAGGAGAAATCAGAAGGAAAGAGAGATCTACAGGTGAATGGGGCTGTGAAAGAGCCTGAAGAAGGTAAGTTGTTTTTTTTAGAGAATATCGGGCTTATGGATTTCTGACACAAGCAGTTCTGAGTTTTTTGTCCTTGGGTTAAAGAAAGTAAAGCAGTAGAGAATATCTCTAATCTGAGAAAGTCAAGAAACTTTGAGGTTAGTTAGCAGATACGCATGAACACCAAATCACTCAGGATGATAGTGATACTAAGCTTGAAGGAGAGAACTTTGAACAGGAGGAGTCTTTATAGGCGGACAGAAGAAAGGTTAATATATGTAATTCTGTGTTATCTTGGGCTGAGGGGGCAGGCAGTTTCCTGTGGAGAGGGGGGAATGTAATTTTTTTTCTGTTTTGATACTGGGTATTGAACCTGTGGCCTCACACATTAAGCATGTGCTCTATCACTGAGCTATAACCCAGCTCCAGTATTGTAATATTCTTGGAGAAGAGATTCAACATGATAATGAGTAGAAGAAAACATCCTGTTTAGGGTTAAAAATATAGAGGAATTTGTTTAATATGGAAGTGTGGTTTTAGAAAGCAAATAGAAAAGGTTTGGAGTATGAGTAAACGTCCTGTGGTAAAAAAATAAAAAACCAAAAAACAATATAACTTTTTTTAAGGCTGTATTTCCCGGACTTGCCCACACAACCCTTGTTTGTATAGCACCTATTAACCTCTTACAGAGGTAGTGCTGTGTGGATTATAGCTTGGGAAATATTGGCAGAGCAGTCAAGGATAGCATCCTGCAATGGAATTGGTGCCAATTCACGGTAAACACAACTCTTTGGGTATCTGGAGGGCAGTGTTTGGACAAAGATGAGACAGCTTCAAGGCCACCCAATTTGTGGGGTTTTATTTATAACTATTCGTCTTTTCAACTCCACTAGATTGAGAACACTGTGATATCAAAGACAATTATAATTTCTTTGCATCCTTGTAACATTTGGCCTATAACTAAGCATATTAATAAATGACAAATAAATATTTTGTCCTATTGATGCATGCAATGAGCAAAAAAATTATAGCTTTTTTTTCCCCTTTGAGGCAGGTTGGCATTGAACTCGTGATCCTTCTGTCTCCACTTGCTGAGTACTGGGATTATAGTTATACTCAGCATAGTATGGTTTTTGTCTTGGTTTTTTAATAATCCTTTTTGGGAATTTATTTTCCTGTCAGGCTTTTAACCCAATGTTAAATATCCAAAAGTATTGGAGTACTTGTGAATTTTTAATAGTAATTATTACTTATACCTGTATTTCTCTCTTTGAGAATTTTGATAGAATGGTCCTAGACAAAGAGAGCTCAAAAAATAATATTTGATATGGT
>VMDO01025824.1:0-27543 GCA_007922755.1 Pedetes capensis | reverse complement strand
CAGTCCTGACCACCGAGCATCTCCGATAAGAGACTTCTGTCTGTCCTTGCCAGAACTTGCCCTCTCGCTGGCCAACCAGGCTGCTGTATCTGGCACTCAGGCGGGCCGTCCTCAGGTCCCCCAGGGACTACCCTGGAAAAGACCCAAATCCACTCTTTGGAAAAGAGCCTCAGCTGGGCTGGGAGCAGCAGGCCCTGCGAGGCCCCTGCCGGCTCACCCCCTGCCTGCTGGCGTTGCCACATGGCTGTGACTGATTCTGAGGAGAAGCCACCAGGTGCAGAAGTTGCTGAGCCAAGGGTCTCAACAGGCTCCTTGTCCTTCACAGCCCACGCCCGCTGTCCCCTCGCTTCCGGCTGTGCCAGAATATTTGGCATCTGCGAAAGAGGCCAGCCCGTTTCTTCATCCCTTGGATCAACATTCTGCTCCCCTGCCTGGCCTGCCCTTCCTGTCTCCTTGTCCTAAAACAAACTCCTGCTCACCCTTCAAGACCCAGCTCAAGAGTGCCCTCCTCCACGAAGCCCTCTCTGATTTTCCCCAGGCAGATTGGACTGTCCTTCTCTGTCTCTCCCCCTCAGTACCACTCTGCAGAGGGATGAAGAAGGTGGGCTGAAACCAGGCAAGAAGTTAGACGAACACATTCGCTCCTCTGCTAGTAAGGTGCGTGACCTCATCTAATGACTTGAACATCCCAACCTTCAGTTTTACCATTTAAAAGAGAGATGATGGTAGTCCCTACCTCGTACTGTTGGTACGATGCCTTCAGGGAGGTAACCCATGTAAGGGCACAGGACTGGGGCCTAGTGAACCTCGGTAACTGTTAGAAATGATCATTATTAACTGTACCTTTCTTAAAGAACCTGGGTGCCTCTTTTTGTCCCTTGCTAAACTGTAATCTTGGGACACTGTCTTGTACCCCTGGGCCCTGAACTGTGCTGAGAACACACAAGTTGCTCCATTAAGTTTTTGCGGTGGGTCCGGGGGAATCTGGAAAATTTTTGTTATTGTTATTGTTAGGTGCCATGGAGTCCGTATCCGACTCATAGAAACCGTAAGTAAAACAGATGAAACACTATTGTCAGTGCTTCTCTGGTGTTTGTAGGGTTTTCAATGGCGGACTGTTTTTTGGGAGTGAGTTGCTGGGTCCATCTCCCATCCAAGTACTAACCAGGCCCGACCCTGCTTAGCTTCTGAGATCTGATGGGATCAGATGCCATAGGGTTACGGGTGCAGGAGGAAAATTTTTAGAAAGTACAAATTGAGGGGAGAAGGGAGAGTGTTGTCTATAGGCTCAGGAAGCAGAGAGGTCATAACTAGTCTCTCTCTGTTTCTATCTCTCTCTTTGTCTCTGTCTCTTTCTCCCTCTATCCCCCGCCTCCTTCTCTTTTTCAATGTTGTTGGCATTTTGTTGGGCTGAAATAGTAAAAGTTCAGATCAGGAGGCAAATGGCCCAAGAAAGACCTTGTGGCCTCCGTGGTCGCTCTTCACCTGTAGCCTCCGTTTCCCTCGTCTCCTTAATCAGCTCATTGACAGTGAGGAGATCGTTCTGGAAGATGGATGCTGCAGGCATCTCAAAACATTCAGGGTCCAGAGGAATCTGTCGGCCCCTCTGTCGGCACAAGGCCCTGGTGATTTCCTGAGGGTTTCTGAGGATGTTTGTAACCAGATCCTTTATCGCCCCGGAGCTGGTGGACAGTACATCTCACCCTAGAGGCTAATGGTGGGGCTCAGGTTTCTTTCCAGCTTCCTGTGCACCTGATGGTCGTGGCTTAACCCAGGGATGAGTGACTCCCACACTCTAAATGCCACATTACAAGGGGGGTCTCTGAGCTATATCATGCCCTCCCCTCGCCTCCCTCCCTCCGTCCCTCCAAGCGGGGTGTGTCCTTGCTACCATATCCTACCATTCTCCGCATTTCCTCAGCCCTACCTTATATTTACTTTGACCTGAAAAGAAGTCTCACTTTCAGCCAGAGTCCTTTCAAGAGAACTTCTTATAATAAATACCCTACATTAACATAGCACACTAATGCCTTTCTTTTTTAAAAAAATATCTCATTACAAAGGTAATAGATGCTCATTATAAAAAATATGAAAAATGAAGGAGCATTTTAAAAAAACTATTAAACCACCCATTATCTCGTAGCCCTGAGAAAACCACAACCAACATGGTTGTACAGTTCTTTCCAGATTGCTTTGTGTGCATATGTATACATTTGTGCATCATTAATGCTACGTTACCTATTAAATGGAGATGCACACCATACACATTGCATTATTTAGAGCTTGTGGCTTTCCAATACATGTTCCTATCCTTTCTTTTTTCCCAGGTCACCACCATTGAAGAGAATAGATGTTAATGTCCTGGGATTCTGGATGCAGGGAAACTAAGCCCCAAAGAAAGAGTGAATTTTTCAAAGTCATGCAGCTTGTTTGCCTAACTGGGATTGGAGCCCAGGTCGCTTGGGTCATGGCCAAGTCTTCTTTCCACAGGTCTGAAAGAAAAAGATCTGCCCTAGCAGTATGAAGGAGAAGAGTTTTAAGTACCCATTTATAAAATGTAGAATCGGAGTTCTTAAGTTGCTCATATTTTTACCCAAAGCCCAAAGAGAGCAAATGTTGAAATGCTTTCATGAAGCTAACTGGAGAGTGTTCTGTAGTCACTGAGGGAGTGAGGGACATCCTCTCTTGTCCTGCTCCTAGACTTTCATGCTTGCTGACCCTCTCTTTTAGTCAGGCTTTCAAGTTGCAAATGGAAACATAATTTACTCTTATTTCATGCAGAAAATTAAGTAATTTGAGGATATCAGGTATAACACAGGGTCTCCAGAAAGGCTAGAGAAGTGGGCTTGGTAGTCAAATAAACAGAAACAACCAAACCTAGGGTGTTTATCAAATATTTGGTAATCACGTGTAGCAGGTTCCAACTAACCAGAACAGTGGAAAGCAGTAAATACCCTCTATGGTTCTGGGGCACCATTGCTGAGGATCAGCCCTGCCAAAATCACACCTTACAAAGAGTCCAGTAGGGAGACTGTATTCATCAGGTTTCTTCTGTGATAATGCCACATAACAAATGATTCTTCAATCTCAACAACAAACATATTATATTCTATTCATGGATCAGTTGAAGCTTGGTTAAATTTGGTGGGACTCAGGTGAACTTAGTTGGGGTTTGGGCTCTTGGACAAATATATGAAAACTACATTTCCCAGCTTCCCTTGCAACAAGATATGACTCTGTGCTTGAGGTCTGGCCAATGGATATGAGTGAAATGGAAGTGTGAAAAAAAGCGAGACCATATCTTTAAAAGGAAATTCTTTATCCTTAGTGTTCTACTTTCCAAATACCACAGATTGTAAGGTTGATATGTTGTTGTTGTTGTTAGGTGCCATTGAGCACGCAGGAGGGGTAGCCATAGGGGATGGTAATGAGGGAGCACAGAAGGACCTAGGTTTCTGGGTTACCTTGGGAAGCAGACCTGCCTATCTCTCTGGATTTTTCTGCTCTGATTTATATGTGGGAGAGAAATGAACTAATTTTGGTCACTATAAAAAAGAGATGAATGAATCAATATTCTGACAAAAAGAGAAACTTGCCTGGGCTTTCTTTGATGTAAGAGTAAATAAGATTATAGCACTTAGAGATAGGCACATCTGGGGTGTGAATCCCGACTCCGTCCATTACTAGCTTTGTGGATTTGAGTATATTATCCTTTCAATCCTCAATACTTTCATCTGTGAAATGTGATTACACTGTTGTTAAGTTGCATCCAGTAGGGTCTGACTCATAGCAACACTATGTACAACAGAATGAAATACAACCCAACACTGTGCCATGTACACAATCTTTTTGTTTGAGCCCATTGTTGCAGACACTGCGTTTCTTCTCATTTTGAGTGGTGCCTCATTCACAAATGGAGGTCCCAGGAGCTTTACTCTATTCCATCATTAAGGTCGACTGTACTTTGAAGAACCAACTCTCCCCAGTCACTTCTTGAATGTCTTCCAGCCTGGGGAAGGGGACTCATTTTCCAGCACTATGTTTGACAGTGCTTCTCTGCTATTCATAGGGTTTTCAATGGCTAATTGTTTTGGGAGTGGGCTGCTGGGTCCTTCTCCCCAGTCTCTCTTAGTACGGAAGCTCAGCTGAAATCTGTCGACCATGAGTGGCCCTGCTAGTGTCAAAAATACTGGAGGCATAGCTTTCAGGATCACAGTAACACACATGCCCCCATAGCATGACAAGCTGTTAAACATGTGGGGGTATATTATACTATTTGCTATATGACTTAAGTTTGGGGGTATAAAGCACTTAGTATAGTTACTGGCATTTAACTATTCATGTAAAGGACATATATTACTAAAATTTGGGAATAGAGCTTGGACTTTGATTGCAAACATATCATCTCATATATAATAGCCACAAGCCTACGTTCAACAAATTTTTCATTCCTTATTTCAAATAGTTATTCATTTTATTATGTATAAGTTATTTCCCTAGGTGATATGAGAATAAAAAGATAATAATTTTGCACTCAAGTATCTTACAATTTAATGAGGGGGAGAAAAAGCAGAGAAACAATCAACTAATCCACAAAAGAATAAAAATAAATGTGACAAAAGAGTGCAGGCAGAATGTTGGGAGAAAGAAAAGAGTGGACCTAAATCAAATTGGAGTAGGATTACCAGATAAAAAATCCAAGACTTCCAGCTAAATTTTATTTTTATATACATAACAAGTATTTTTAGCATAAGTATGCCTTATGACACTATTTATGTTAGAAATTATTCATTGTGAATCTGAAATTCAAATTTAACTGCTTATCCTATATTTTGTTTCCTAAGTCTGGTAGTTTTAAACTTGGCAGGACCAAGGGAGACTTCAGAGAGGAATTGGCATTTGAACTGTGCCTGAATGATAATGAATAGGATTTCAGCAGCTGGATTATTTAAGGCTATTCCAGGCTTAGAAGACAATAAGAACAAAAGATGAGGGGTTGGAAATGTCTGGGATATCTTCATGACTGTGTTACAGTGTGGCGATTCATCTAACCAGGCCACCATCTTGGTGGCTCTAACTCATGTTGAGCCTAGTGACAGATTCAGAGAAATACACAGCCATGTGGCAAAATTCAAAAACTAAGATCTAAGATCGTTACTATTATGTCCGTTTAGCAGTTTCTGTCCTGAACTCTGAAAGTACAATTAACTTAGAAGGTGGAGAATTTAAAGGAGAATCAAAAATGAAATAAAGAAGGAATAGTTGGAATAATGACATTCCGAAAATAGGAATTACTACCCTGATCTTCTTTCATCATCAGACAGTCATAAAACATGTTACTTGTAGATTCTGCTCAGTTCGTGAAGACACCAGTCTGTCCCTTCACCCACAGGAGTGGGCCCACGGCAGCTATGTGTGCTCTATGAACCCTGTGTCATGGTAACCAAAGATGACTGGGACACGTGTGGACATGTGACTTAGGCTGAGCCAATCAGAATCCATTTCCTGGGTGTTTGGAATTGAGACTAGAAGATTCTAGTTAATTCTGATCAGTCTCTTGCACAGAGGGTTTATAGTTATTATTAAGTGCTGAATGTTACAGTAAAGCTTTGTCCAAACAATGGTCGCATGAACTCTGCCCTGAGAGTGAGGAGAGAGACTGGAAGCCTGGAGACCCTTCTTTTTTGAATTTGATGATCAAAAAGTTGGAGAAATTCTCGGGGCTAAAAATTGATGTAATTTCATCCTTTAAAACTTGCAAACAGGCTGCTAATTTTTTTATTCTTCATTAATTATTCCTTAGATATTGTCTCCATAGACCAGGGCACCAAGTGCTCAAGGAAAAGCGCTGGCTATCCCCTGCTTTCTGGATCACCTGCTGGTCCCCTTCTCTATATTTATCCTGTGGAACAGCAGTAGGGATATATCCTGATCTATAAGAGTTCTCTGCTCTTGGCCTGCTTTAAACTGTGAGGGCTGATGTTTGCATTATTGATAAGAAGGCAGAGAATCTGAGAGGTCTACTGAGAGAGCTTGCCCCCAAAGCCTCATTCAAGCACGGACTTGCACACCACACCTGGCCTTATGATTCTAGTTTGGTGAGCCTGGGATTTAATGAGACCCCCCTTGAGCTGGAACTGGTTTTAGTTTGGTTCCTTCGCAGTCCCATGGAAAAGGATTCAACAGACTTACGAGGTAGGCTGTCTTTGGATGAAATGAAAATGCATGGGCTACAGTGCCCTGTATCATGAGTCAGGAAGTAAGTCAGGAATAAAAATGCTAAGGAGTGAAAAGTGCGGCATGATTTCTTTAACCTTACTGCCTAGACTTGGCCTTGAGCCCTATCAAATTCCATGTCATACGGAGGGAGGAGAGTTGAAAGTGAGAAAGAGGAAAAGGCCATAAAGAGAAGACTCACTCGTTTCCTGAGGAAGGGAGCAGGTGTGAGCCGTGGAGGGGATGGGGCATCTTTCTCCTGACACTTACTGGCATCCCATTGAAACTGGAGCCCCCTTCAAAAGTCCTCATTAAAAACCTCATCCCGGTATCATTAGCGGTAGAAACACCAAACTGGGGAAGTTGTAACCAATCTTCAAATCACTCAAGTGACTGGACAAAGATGATTTTCACAGCTGGAGCTTGGGACGGCGGAACCACCTGTAATCAGCTCCACTGGACTCGGTGAAGTTACACAGGCTGTGGAAAAGTCCTGCATAATCAGCTTGTGCCCAGTTTTATCCTCACCTAATTGGTAAAGCCTGCAAGTGGATTTGTGATTAAGAAGGTAAAATATTATCTCGGTAATAACAGTGATCTCTGTTGTAAGGAAAAAGCCCCAGTCCTCTAAAGCAAAGTCATCTTTCATCAATGTCCGTGTTTAATGCCTTGCTGGGATGAGAGGGATTCTTAATGCTTCTTATTTTGTGTTTGAGATTAATCTGATGTTCCATTTCTCACACCAGGCTCTGGGGAACAATAGTAATTTTCCACTTTGTAAAGCTTTCTCTCATTTTTTATCCTTCTCAAAGGCAGCTATTCTAAATTTTGAGTGTCTTTTGTATAACATGTCATTCCTTGGACTATTATGGATGGTGTTTTAGAAAAAGGTATTGTGAGTGGGCCCTAGCGACACCAAAGAAACATCTTATCACGAGAGGTTACATTTCTTCCAAAGGCGGGTACTCAATGTTTTATAGACATAACCACAAACCCTGTACTTAATCACTTATCCTTTATATGCCTGGACATTAGACAGTAAAGCCTTCCAAGTTACCAATAAATCACTAAAACAAGGCTGTGCAGAAATGAGCCATGTGTGTTCTATTCATTCTTGAGTTCCTGAGGAGAGGAACTTCTTGAGGATATGGCCTGAGAAACCCTCAGATGGGCGTAACCCCAAGACATCCAGAAGTACCCATCCCCAGCTTAGGAACTGGCGGTAGAACATAACACAAGGCTTCTCAGAGCCCAGAGAACAGGTTGGTGGCTGCCTTATTTCATCCCGCTCATCAGGGACCTGACCAAAGACAGATACATCCAGGATCAATTCCAGGCTTCATCACTTATGAAGTATGTGACCTGACACAAAGTATTTAGTCTTCCTCTGCCTCAGTCTCCCTAGGATAATAACAGCATCCACCAATGGAGTTCTTGTACAGTTAAATGAGACACTGACACTAATATTAGCAGCTAACCCTTTCAGCCAGTAAACATGAGACACTCTAGGACTTTCAATCCCAAGGAACTTAATACAGGAAATGAGTGATACAGGAAGCAATAGAAATGAGAAACCAAACAGAGGCTAAAAAAGGCAGCTTGGAGATTAGAAATAGTGGGAAGCTGCTAGGGTTGGAGCGACAATAGGAATCTATCCTATACGAACTGAAGCCACATCAGGTCTGAGTTAGAAACATGGAGGAAATGGCCCAGGATGCAGAGAGAAGGGGCAGAAACATTCTGGCTTCTCTCTAGATCCTGTTTTCCAGGCTTCCACCAGAGCCCCCAAAGGCTGCAACTTTGGGAGTTAACAGGCTAAGGGAGTGCAGAGAATGTAGTTCCCTGAATGACAGAGCTGAGAAAGAGAAGGTCAGGATGGATCTGAGTGCAAACAGGACATTAGCCAGCAAATGCTGGTACTTATTGAGCCCTTGTCATGCACCAGGCCCAGGGCTCAGTGAATTAACTCATTTAAACCTCTTTGAAGTACCCAATAAATGCAGATCTATTATTGAAGCAATTAGTGTAAAACCCAAAGAAAATAATGATGTAGGGGTGTGTCCCTGCATTAAAATAAATCGAGGGGAGAAACTATGTCTAATTCATCTTTAAGTCCCCAGCACAGTGCATGGTACTGTGCCTTTGGTGGCCATTCAGTTCATATTTGCTGAGCTGAATGAAATCAGTTGCAATGAAACCAGCGAAGTGAGGCTGAGTAAAGCACAATCTCCCACCCTTGCTAGTGACTTCTGAGGCTGGTTACTAGAAGACCCTTGCCTGGCTTGCTCTCTTGAGAGGCTCTGGAATCCTGAGCCACCATCCAGATACCCGTCATGTCTACAGAGACTGTGCTGGAAAGACGGTGTGACCAGTCTACAGAACAGTGAGAGGGAGATGCCCTAGGAGTTCCAGCTACTGAGTCCTCAAGTCCATGCTCCAGACTGTGAATGAAGGAGTCTTTGAAGGGAACCCAGGCCCAGCCTGACCACAGGCACCTGAACCCATAGCTGGAACTCCCAGTGGAGCCACTTCTGAACTGATGACCCACAGATAATAGATACGGATATTACCTTTTTTAGGCACTATGCTTTTGGTGTGATTTGTTATGCAGCAATAGGTCATTAATATATAACTATGTAAAACAGTATAAAGCAGCAAAAGGAACATTAAAAATAAAAAGAGAGGCAAAAGATGCTCCAAAATATTAATAGTGATTATTTCTGATGAGATTGTGTATATTTGTATTCTTTCTCTTTCTGAATTTTTAGAATGATCAGATATTTCTTTGAAAACTTGAAAAAATAAATATTGTATTGGAAAAAACTTAACTATAGGTTTTTTTGGCATCCAGGCTCCTTCAGCCAAGCTTCAGGCTTCCTATCAGGGATGCCTGAATTATGTGCAGGTGCATGAAACCAAATGCAGCTGAAGCCTTCAGGTGTACTATAGACCCCTCGTGCACCCCACCTCCAGTGCGCTGAGTCTCCGACACGCATGCCCAGGTGATGGTTATCTAGCTTTCTCATGAATTAAACATCTCCATGATTGGAGATTATCCCATTCAGAGACAGTTCTTTCCAACTTCAGACGCCACTAACAGGAAGTCTTCCCTTCTAACACGCTGAAGAGTGTCTCTCTGGAGCTCGCAACGACTGGTCTCACTCATGAAATCATGAAATACTTATTACGTCTTCATCAAGTCCCTGCTATGGGCCATGCATAGTTCTAGGCCCCAGATATGACAGAGAACAAAACAAAATCCTTATTCCCAAGAAGCTTGGATACTAGTGGGGGCAATGCACAGATTAAAACACACACACACACACACACACACACACACACACACACACAGTTCTGTGATTTGGTGGGTCCCTCAACAGGTAATGTGCTAGAACCTTAATTCCTCAATGCAGCAGTGTTGGGAGGTGGAGCACATGGGGAGGTGTTCGGGTTATGAATTATGAATTAATTGATGCTATTCTCTTGGAAATGGGTTAGCTACAGTGGGAGTTTGACTCTGTTTCAGCTCTTTTACACCCTTCTACCTTCTGCCATGAGTTAAAGCAACACAATGCCCTAACTAGATGCAGTTGCCTGATTTCGGAGTTCACAGTTTCACAATCATGAGCCAAAATAAACCTCTTTTCTTTATAAATTACCTTGTCTCAGGTTTTCTGTTACAGTGACAGAAAACAGACTAAGACAGTAGTACAAAGACATAGAGCACTATGAAGAAAAGAAATCCAGGCCAGGGGATTGAGAGAGAGAGGACTATGATTTTTAGAAGGACAATCAGGGAAGGCCACCCTAAAGAGATGAACTTTGGCTAGAGACCTGGCTGAAGTGAGAAAGGGCACTTGTGAATCTCAGGGAGAACATTCCAAATGGAATGTTCTCGATGGAAGAGCATTAAGAAAGAAGCCCTGAAGAAGATGGCTGCTTGGCAAATCTGCATAGGACTGTGAAGGCCAGGATGGCTGGAGTATAGCGGATTGGGAGAGAAACATAGGAACATGAGGTTGGAGAAGAATGTCAGGGCAGACCATAAAGACCTGAAGGCCATGCTGAGGACTTTGGATTTCATTCTAAGTACAGTGGGAAAACCACTGAAGGGTTTTGTGTGGAGGAATGACATGAATTGATTGGCATATTCAAAGCTTCACTCTGGTGGCCAGGTGAGAAGAGAAGGAGAGTGGGGAAGACGGAGAGGTTGTCCAGGCAGCAGATAGGTGAGAAGGGGTTGGAGTCTGGATATATTTCAAAGGTAGAACTGACGGGGCATGATGGATTCGATGGAGATATGAAGATGTGAGGGGAGAAAGATAGCCCCAAGTTTCTTTTACACAAGAAACTTCACATCAACAAATATCTATATAGGACCACGTGCCTATACTTCTTCTTCTTCTTCTTTTTTTTTTTTTTTTCCGGTACTGGGGGTTGAACCCAAGGCCTCGCACCTGCATGCTTTGCAAGGGCTGGACCACTGAGCTGCACCCCTAGCCCAGTTTTTTTTTAACTTTTTGAGACAGGGTCTGACTAAGTTACACAGACTGCCTCTGATCTCGAACTTGCAATCCTCCTGCCTCCGCCTCCCGAGCCGCTAGTATTACAGGCATGCACCACCGCGTCCGGCTCCATGTGCCTATACTTACAAATAAGGCATAGTTGGTTCAGGGACTCTCCAGAAAGGGGCAGATGGGCAAATTCCCATATCATTTTAACATATTTCAGATACACTGTAGTTAGGCCAAGTGTTAAAATGTACATATGTGGGTCCTCAGGAGGGAGGCAGGGAGGGCTTCCTGGAGGAGAAATGACTGTGAGCTTTAGGTGAGGCAGGGCTGGTGGGCAGAGATCTTTTCAAAGGGCGGAACCCACCACCTAGCTGAGCCTGGGAGGAGGCGACAGAAAAACACTGAGAACTTGGGCATGACGAGAGGTCCATGTGCAAGACGGGACATGGAAGGAAGTTAGGATAGGAAGGTCTCCAGAAACCAAGCTGAGAAGGGCATTGAGCATTCTCAGGAGAATGGGTTTCGTCCTGAGGGCCGTGAGAGTGATGGGTGGATGTTAAACCAAGGTCTGCGATGAGACCTGGGCCTCAGGGAGACCCTCTGGCAGCCCCAGTGTGGAGAAAGGAGTCAAGAGGTTGGACTGGAGGCCAATATAGATGCTATAATGCTCCAGGGGGCAGTGCTAAGGAAACAGCCAACAGGAGAGGTAAAGAAACAGAGGGAAGATGTGCTAAAGAAAGAGGAATTAAGAGGGACAGATCTTAATGATGGATTAGATGTTGGGGAGACTTAGTGCCGTCCAGGGTGGTTCCAAGTTCTGACATGGGTGAATGAAGTGAAAGACTAGGGGGAACGCAATGGATAAACTTGGAGATATCAACTTCCAGCTGCCTTAGGGATACACCCAACTAGACTGGTCCTGCTGGCAGTTAAATGTAGAAGTTTGATGCCCAAAGGCAAGGTCAAGGCTGCAAGTAAAGACATGGCCACGTCATTCCGTCCCCGAGAGCTGTGCAAGTCAAGTCTTATTTGCTTTTCATATGGAGAGCTTTTAAATATTTGAGGGCAACCATACCATTCTTTAATTCCACTTCACTGAGCTGCCTTGAGACTAATTAGCCTTGGCTCCTCCCATAGCTGCTCACTCTGGGAGCAGCCGAATGGAGCAGTTGCAAGTTTTATTGCTCAAGGTATGGTCCGTGGCCCAGCAGCATCACCTACGGCCTGGGAGAGAGGCTGACTCAGGGACACCCCACACCTACTGGAGCAGCACCTGCATTGTAACAGAATCCCTCAGTGATGTGTGCGAGGCACCGGGTTCAAGTAGACTGGATTCTTTTTTTTTTTTTTTTTCAGTACTAGGGGTTGGACCCAGGGCCTCATGCTTGCATGCTCTGCAAGTGCTGGACCACTGAGCTGCACCCTAAGCCCATTTTTTTTTTTTACTTTTTGAGACAGGGTCTCGCTAAGTTATGCAGACTGTGTCTCGTCTCAAACTTGTGATCCTCCTTCCTACGTCCACCTCCCGAGCCGCTGGGATTATAGGTGTGCGCCACTGTGCCTGGCTAGACTGGATTCTTATGGCAGGGTTTGTACCCTGGCCCTGATACTTGTTAGCTATGTGGGGGCAGGTTATTTTCATTACCTCTCTGTGACTTTGTTTCTTTATCAAGTGGGGATGATTTTAGGACTTATGCTATAAGGAAGTTATAAAGGTTTAAAGGAAAGCATTCTAGTAAACTACTTCATGTATCAGGACCTCAGTGTGAGTTTATTATTGACAACAAGGCTGCAGACTCCTTAGTGCACAAACTAGTCTCCTTTAAACTGCCTCTAATCTGTCTACACACCTCTTAAAGTAAAGCACCCAGAGCTGAGCACCTCTACTAAGTGTGGTCTGGTGAGCCCTGGATAAATCAGACTAATTCATTCTAGAAGACCCATTTTTATAGCTGCTGCCTTCAGGTGCCATAGAAAAGAGTCAATAGCATGTAATGGCTAAGGATTAAACTTAGGTGCAAAATTTGCTTGAATCCTGTCCCTACAATGTAGCAGCTGAGTGGCCTTACATAAGTCAGTCAATCTCTCTGGGCCTACTTCAGAGAAAGAGAGGGAGAGGGAGAGGGAGAGGGAGAGGGAGAGGGAGAGGGAATAAAAACAGTACCTACCTTGTAGGGTGCTTTGGTTTGTCTATGGTTTGTCCCTGATATGGTGCATTGAGGTGGTGGAGCTGTCAGTGGGGAGACGTAGGAAGCAGATCAGGTCTGGAGTGCAGGTCCCAAAGCCAGCAGCAAGCAGGTCCTTTCCAGAAGCAACAATTACCTTCCCTTCCCCAGCAGCAGATACTTTGGTTCATCTGTGTCTCCCTATACAAAAGAATTTATAAGAGACAAAGAAATTGTAGTACAGAGTATAGAACAAGCTTACTAAAGATAGAGAAGATAGACATAAAGAGAGCATGCCTTCCAGATGGGAAGGTGGGCAGCAGTGCAGGGCTATTGCTGCCTTGAACTAAGGTGGGATGTGATCTTTATAGTGAGTGGGGTTTGAGCCTTCAGGGGAAGGAAAGAAACGTTTACTCCTGGGGCCTGTGCCTAGAATGGGTTAATAGATTCCCAGGGCCTTCAAGGACTAGGCTCAGAGGCAGGCTTTGGGAAGGGTTATAGAAATCCAGGCAGCTACAGGTCTTGATAAAATCCACTAATATAGAATCCACTAAATAAAGTCCTTTTCAATGGCTGGAGATGATGTACATCTCACAGTCCTATCGTCCTTCCTGGATGAATCCAGAAGTGAGGGGCAATTTAAATTCTGTTGCTTGCTAGCATGGATGCTATTTGTATTATCTATCAGGGAAGCATGAACCACCAAACCAAAGCCTTTGTCCCACAGGAGGCTTATGCTGGTATTCATATTACAGGTGGCTGGGAAGCACATGGCCAGGCTGGGAGGTGGCTGGCTGCAGAGCTCTCTATTCTTTTTCTTCTGCCTATTACTCTCTAACAGAACCTTTAAGAGGTGGAGACTAGTGGGGAGTAATTAGATCATACGGTCTGCACCCTCATGAATGGATTAATGCTGGTTTTGTGGGAGTGGGTCAGGTTTAATAGGAGTGGATTAGTTCCTGAGAGAGCAGGCTGTTGTAAGGAGCCTGGACTCTTCCCCAGGCTCTTGCTTTCTTAATCTCCCATGTGACTCTTGTGAACATATCTGCTTCCCTTTCCGGTCCTCCGCCATGTTGTAATGCAGCAAGGGGAACCTGCTCAGGATGTCAGTGCCATAGCAATGCTGTTTGAACACTCCAACCACCAGAATCAGAGGCCAAATAAATCTCTTTATAAATTACCCAGCCTCATACATTTTGTTGTTGTGGTGGTGGTGGTGGTTTTTAGGTGCCTGTTGAGTCGGGTCTGACTCATAGCGACCTCATGTACAACAGAACGAAACACTACCTGACACTATGGCATGCCTAGCACTATGTCAATGCTTCTCTTTTATTCATAAGGTTTCCAATGGCTGATTGTTTCGGGAGTGGGCTGTCGGGTCCTTCTCCCAAACCTACGGCAACCTGCATTCTCAGGCAGTCTCCCATCCAAGGACTAGCCAAGCTCAACCCTGCTTAGCTTCCAAGATCAGACTGGATCAGATGCCAGGGTGGTATCAACACACTAATACCTAGGGTTTTTGTGAATTTTAGATGAATGAAAGCACTTAGAATAGGACCTGGGGTATTTAAAGTATTCATTAATCATGATCATCTGTAGAATCCCTGTATAATGCATTTCACAAAATCATGGCATTTTAGAGATGCAAAAAAGGTTAAGATGTACCCAAACTAGAGGTGTAGGTTTAGCACTGGCTCAGAAACCAGTCCCCTGAACACATGTGTGTCTTCTTCTCACACAGATACACCATAGCCTCTGAGGACGCTGTCCCCATTGTGCACTGCTCAACCTACACAGCAACACACAGCGAACCTGCCCTCTCTGTGTGCAGAGCAACAGAATCCAGCCACCTTTACGTGGGATAGAGAGGGAACCGGGGACCTTTGTCTACCCTCAGGGGATGTTAATGTCTTCAGATTTTGCTTCAGATCAATAATGAGTAATTATGAAAATTGTGGAGTTAATTTCAGTGTGAAATAATTTTGATTGTTTTCAACTTCCTCACTGCCTTAAGTCTTAAAGAAAAAAAAGTATCGATGGCAAGGATTTTCCCCAGAAACTCGGCACTGAATGTGTTTGCTTTTCCCCTCTTCCTATAAGCACTGGAAAAATAGCAAAAGAAATAATCATCTCTTTCTGGTCTGGGGGTGGCCTGGAGTTTCGTTGCTTGTTTTTGATTTGCCAAGTTGCCACCAGGAGCTGGCTGCTTTGCCTGGGGTGACCATGAATGAGAGGATCACGGGCATCAAACTCTAGTGGGCATCAGAGTTGCCATTCCTAATTCTATCCCCAGAAAGCTGCTTCTGTGGGTCAGGACGGATCCAGAAGCAAGGATTTGAATAATACCACACATGCTTCTCACAAAAGAGAATTCACTGCGAGAAACACTGCAGTACCCTGTAGATTTAGGGAATAGTCATTGGAGGTAGATGAAGGTCAAGTTTCTTTGTGAGGTCTTAACTTCTCTAAGCTGTAGTTGCTTTTAACATGGACTAATCATTGGACCCATCTCACAAAGTAGCTGTGAGGATTAGATTAGATAAAGTGCATAAAACATTTAAACTCTTACTTAAGTAGTCTGTGAGTGCAATAAAAGTTAACTCATTATTCTTAAAAAGTCGTATAGTCTTTTGGTTCTGAGCATAGATATTGGAGCCAAACAGATCTGCTTGCAAATCTTCTATCATGTACAAGCTGTGTGACCTTGTTTCCCACACTATTAAAAAACAAACAGGACTAATGCAGCTCTTCCATCATGGAGTTGTAAAGACAGACACAACCTGAGTTAAGTGATTAAGAGTGCCTGGTATGATCATTAGTGCTGCTTCCCAAATATTTCTAGTTCTTGTCTTCCAGGGGACACAATAGATTTGTACTTCCCCAATTTAAAGTTGGGCTTGGGATTAGCTCAGTTGGTAGAATGCTGCTCTGTACTCTGAGGCCCAGGGTTCGAACTCCAGCACCATAAAAATGGGAGAAGGACCCGAAAGCCCATTCTTGAAACAATCAGCCATTGAAAGCCCTATGAATAGCAGAAAAGCACTGACAATTGTGCCAGGCACAGAACAGTGTTGGGGAGTGTTTCATTCTGTTGTACAAAGGGTCGCTATGAGTCAGTCCCAACTCGACAGCACCAAACAACATTTTAAAGTTAGATATGACCATGTGACTTACCTGAGTTAATGAAATGTGAGCAGAAATGATGTGCTACTCTGGACAGATGTTTTAAAAGACACCATGCCATCTTCATATACCCTTCACTCTGCTGGAAAGACTGTATAGAGCACAAGTCATGATAGAGCCTCTGCCCATCTGGATCCTGAGAGTCTATGTGGAGCAGAGCTGCTAGAGTCCCCACTGGACATGTAGAATGAGAAGGAAAAGAAGAACTTTTGTTGTGTTAAGTCATTGGAATTTTGAGGTGATTTGTTACACAGTAGCATAAGCTAGTCTATCCTACTTAATACACCTGGTACATAGTAATCTCTCAAATTATTGTCTGCTATGATTATTATAATCATTGCCCTTGAAGGACTTACAACTCAGGTAGAGGACAAGCAAGACTGAAGAAAATGAAATAGTAAAAAGTAAGCCTTTGCTGCCTATGAGGAGTGCTAAATAAATGAAAATATTTTCAATACAGTATATAGTCTCCAAGGCAGTGAAGAGAAAGAGGCTGGCCTGCAGTAATTACAAAAAGGTTGGCTTTATATTCAACCCAAATTTACTGAGACTTTAATTTTTTGCCCTATCTAAAGGAAAAAGAAATTTAATTCCTGATGTGTCTTGTCAAATAACCTAGACCTTGAGATCTTGGGAAGAATCTTGAATTGAATATTTAAACAATTACAGCAACCAGGGCCTCCCAGAGTGTTACCTGCTTTCATTAAATCTCAATTTCCAAGACAGATGTCCTCTCTTTTGGCTTTTCATTAAAGAGGCGGGAGGTGGGGGAAGGAGGGAAGAAGAAAGTACAGTGGATGGCAATGGCATAAATGACTGTCCTGTCCTTTCTTACTAAAGGTATTCCTCCTCTTTCCTGCCCCTTGGGCTCTTTGTCTGCTGTTACAGTCATTATGGTCCAAAGAGGTCTAGGCTATAGGACTGAGATGGGAAGACTGCAGTGGTGGAAGCTGTGACAGGGACCAGCAGGTGCCAGCACCGGGAGCCAAGAGACAGATGAGAGGGGTCAGAAATCATAAGCTCAGAGCACAGCCATATCTGGGAAACTGGTGGAACCGGCAGCCACCAACCATGTGCAGAGATCTCTTTCCTGCCGCCATGAGCCTGCCTCAGCTTCCCATGATATTAGATACCATCTCAGGGCGGAAGAAAAAGAGTTCTGATGGGAGCCTGAGCTAGGAATTGATGAGGTGAGCTGATGAAGTAAAAGGAGACTCTCCTGGGAGGGTGGGGTCTCCAGAGCAGGATGGGATCAGTTTTAGAAAATGGAAGTCCTACTTTTCCACCTGAATACAGTTACTCCACCAATTGTTTACTTATAACCATCTGCAGTGAAAGTGCAGTGATTGTTACTCATGTTTGAACAAGCATAAAAACAAAATAACTCATGGACTATCTGGCCCCTTGTAAGACACTAAAGCAGCACGCACAGATTCCATGTTTCTCAAATTTTATGGTGCATGAGAATTTCATGGAAGGCTTGTAAGTACGCTGATCACTGGGACCACGCCCAGAGTTTTTGGCCCAGTGGATCTAGGGTAGGGCTTAGAACCTGCATTTCTAACAAGTACTCTGGTAAGTCTGATGCCACTGGTCCAGGGGCTGCACTTTGGGAAGGGCTGAACTAATTCATCTAAGTCCAATGTTCAACTCACTCCACTTGATGTTAAATATTGGTGGGTAAAATACTCTATAACATAGCCACAGCTATTTTGTTATGGTGGCCATCATTTTCTTCCCCCTCCCCCTCTCCTCTTCCTCCTTCTTTCTTCTTCTCATTCTCCTCCTCCTCCTCCTCCTCCTCTTTCTTTGTCTCCATCTTGGCCTTCATCTTCATTACCCTTGGTGACATTTACAAAGTGCTTCCTATTAGCAAAGCACTGCATTAAGTGCTTTATACAGCTGATCTCATTTAATCCTCACACATACCATTCTTCCCATTTTCCTAGTGATGGAACTGAAGCCTCAAGAAGTTCCAGGAACTTAGCCAGGCACAGTGGCACATGCCTGTAATCCCAGACATTCAGGAGGCTGAGGCAGGAGGGTTGCAAGTTCAAGGCCACAGGCAGCCTATAAAATTTAGTGAGATCCTGTCTCAAAATAAAAAGTAGAAAATGAGTTGAAGGTGCACCCAGTGGTAGAGTGCTTGCAAAGTAGGTGTGGTGGGGCCCTAGATTCAACTCTCACATACCACTAAAAAAAAAAAAAAAAAAGTCCAGGAATTTGTTCAAAGAGGCAGAGCCTCCAGGTGGCACAGCTGGGCCTCAGTGGGCAGTGTGACTGAGAGCACGTTATCAAAACCACTGTTATTTCATTCTTTTATTTGAACAATGCTCTTTGAAAAGGCATACTTGAGGGGGCTACAGAGACCTAGCACTGTAAAAATCTTTTTAAATCTCTGTGTTGGTTGTCTTTAAACCATCTCCGATACTGGGAATTTCTAGCCAAGTTTCTCCATAGCTTCTACCCTCACCACCATCTCATTTTATTATATTTCCTTCCCCTCCCCCTCCTATTCCTTCTCCTCCTCTTCCTCCTCTTTCTTCTTCTCATTTACCCCTGTACTTGGGGGTCAAGCTCAGGGCTTCCTCACATATACTTTATAAGTGCTCGACCTCTGGAATGCACTTCCAAACCATTTTTTATTTTTTTATTTTGTGACAGGGCCTCGTTCATTTGCACAGGTTCCCTCTGGCCTCAAACTCGCAATCCTCCTGCCTCTGCTTACTGAGTTACTGGGATTACAAGGGCCATTGTGCCCAGCCACTATCTCACTTTAAAACTTACTTCCCTTTTCAGAGCTCAAAAGCCTCTATCCATTTCCTACCAGAGAGTTCAGTGCTCTTAGTTTTCCGGTCACTTTCTCAACCATTGCCCTGGCTTGGGGAGGGAGCCGGAGAAGGGTGCTTGCTGGAGCATTTAATTAAATTGAATCTTGCTAAACAAAACACCATCTCCTCTAGAGAGAAATCATATCACTGTGAGCAGAAGCAGCTGTCAGCAATTATGTTTTAAATAGTAGGGTTTATTTTTCTATTTGATATGCATGGTTTATAAAAACGCTCATACAGAGAAGCAAGTCCAGTGATGAACTTGAACAAGAACAGTTCTTGGTCATATCCACCTTCTGTGCTTGCCCAAAGGGTATTTTTATGATTGATTTCTTTGCAGTCCCTTGGAGGGGTGTGACATTTGCCTAGCCTGCATAAGGAAGCCCTGGGTTCAAGCCCTAGTATTAAAAAAAAAAGAGGGGGGGCCATGAATCACATTGTCAACTGGCAAGAACAGGCTCCCTAAGTTTTCTCCACAAGAATTTCCAATCTAGGTTTCACATCAAGCAGGACCAAGTCATCTTCTGAGTCCATCTGAGCAGGAGAAAGTGTGTTCTTTTTCTCCCCAGGCCTGACTCAGCTCTTTCTCGGGAATGCAATAGGGAAAATGTGGAGGAAATTCCAGTACTTCTTCTCCTTCCCTTCCCCCTTCCTGCTCCCTGTCCCCCTCTTTCTCCTTCTCCCTGGGGACAAGGGCACATTCCAGTTGGACCAAGTGAGGAGGCACTATCCCAAGAATCAGCTGGATGGCCCATCTCACAGTGTAGGGCAGCTGGTGTGGGTGGGGTGATGAAGCATGGAGGCATCTGAGGAGAGCGCCCAGGAGTAGGAAGGGAGGAAGAGGAGCCACAGCGGTGTAACACAGACTGACCGCAGGTCAGTTCTGGGCTTCCAAGCAGAGCCTTTGCAACCACGCAAGGCAGAATGGAGGAACATACACTTGATTTTATCCCAGTCACATCCCCTCCTTCTATCTCCCTTTTATATACATTCTTTTGCCTATTTTCCTGATGATAAAAGACATGCATGCTCATTGTGAAAAATAAAAGAGAATTACAAAGAGAACAAATAGAAAAATAAATATCCCGCTAGCCTCCTAAAACACCGCTGCAGGTCCTTCATCTATTTTTCACAGGGTTTTCAATATTTCAGAAAGATTCCAATAATTATATAGATCACCAAGATAGTTTTTACAGAGCTACATAATTTTCAAAATTAAACTGCATCATACTGTTCGTCCTGGTTTCTTTCCCACTTCATAATAAATTATGGATCTCTTTCCAAGTCAATCAATATGCATCTACATCATTATTCCTGGTGGTAAGTTACATGGCAGACTATTATCATTTATTTAACTAGTTCCCACTTGACGAACTCAGGGATGGATTGGTATCTTCCTCCCTCCCTCCCTACCCCCAGCCCCAGTGAATGGACATATAGCAATTTTCTCCCCACAGCTGTTACTGGTTTTCACATTTCCTCTGTTTTGGGACTCTGATGTCTTTGATTGCTCCATTTCCTTAGAAGCTCCTGTGGGTGGAACCATGACCTCCATACATCTGAAATTCCTACAGCCTCTGTACAACTGACTGACTTACCAACAGGCAGGCAGCCACCCAGGTCACAGGAAGAGAATTGGCTCTGCCATCTCCCCTCTCTCCATCAAAAGTTTTTCTACCTGAGCTTATCCTCCCTCCCTCACACAAGTTCTAACATATCCTCTGTGTCATTGTCATGAGTCCCGTGCATTCTCCTTAAGATACTTCAACTAACACATACTCTAGAATTCAGCCCCCCTTCCTTTATCTTCCTTATCTTTTCCTCTTTTATTTCCCTCCCCCATACACACACACCCATGTCAGATTCTTCATGCACTCCACATACCCAGATCCCCTCATCTCTACACCCCTTCTCACATATGGACCTACGAATGCATACCTATGGCACAGAAACTGGGATCCTCTGCCTCTCTCCATCCATCCTAAAACCAGCTTTTGAAAAATGGGCTCAGCAGGCCCATCTAATTGCACTGTTATCGAGGGGCTAATTTGCCCAGACTGGAGAGCTCATGGAATTCCTCAGGTCCCTCAAATAGCACTGGATTTCAGCTGAGAAAAGAAGAAAAGGAGAGAAAGCAATGCACATTATCCTGGATCCTCGTGATATATTAGCATAGAACAGGAAGTTCCAATGCACGGAATAACCCTTTATATCATTTAACACACAGAGGCAGGATGACAGGCCCGGTTAGCATGAGTATCCTCAGGGTAGAAGGAGAAAGGCAGGAAATGACTAGAAGCGTTGTCTTGGTTTGGTTTAGTTTGGAGAGTGTCTACCAGTTTCCAAAGGAGCATTACTGTGCTTTATCTAGGTGGAAGGATTTGTCTGGGTTTTGATAGACTCACCTTTAATAATTTTCTAAGAGAAATAGAAAAGGAAAGGAAAGGAAAATGAAAAGAAAAAAGAGGTAAAGAAGGAGCTTAGGAGGGCAGGATCATTTATATTCATGTGGTGAGGTAAAACCAAGACATCCAAGTTCAAGTCCTGCCTCTGCTAACGGCTTGAATGACCATGGCCAAGTCATTCACTCTGAATCTCAATTCCTCCATCTGCAGAATCAGAACACCTTTTCTAGCTCCACATTTCCATGTGAACAGCAATTTTGCTTTAGGGAGCAGAGAAAAGAAAAAAAGGAAAACTTAACAAAAAGCAAGAGACTATTTCTCAGATATAAACAAGTGGAAAAATGGCAGTCGGGCTCTAGTGAGTGAATACTGATTCATAATAAAACTCTGGACCAGAAAGAATAGGATAATTCCTGGGGAGATTATGATGGACTCTGTTGACCACTTCCCAGAGACTATTTTCCCTTTTGTTCTTTTTAAGAAATATAGCCTCACCCCCATTCAAAAACGAAATGGAATTTTAGCTTGGCATATGATTGCCCAACCAGAGCCAAAATTTCCCAGAGTCCCTTATAGCTCTTGTAGAATGTGAACCAATGGGCCATTCTGCACAATGGTGTACAAGCAATAGACACATACACAACTTCTGCATCATTTCCTAAAATTTGCTTATCCTTGACTCTTTCTTTCTCCTACTTCCCCCCAGTTGATCTCAATGACAACTGGTACATCCTAAAAAGCCATATGATAGTATCATAGCACCCATGCCACCACTCAATTCTGGACTTTTACAGGACAGAGAAAAACACCCGATTGTTTAAGTAGTTGTGTTTTGAGTCTCTCTGTTAGAGCATATTAACCTTTAGCCTAACCAACATTGTTGTTGTTGTTGTTAGGTGCTGCGGAGGCTGTGTCCGACTCATAGCGACCCTACATACAACAGATAAAACACTACTGTCAGTGCTTCTCTGGGATTCATAGGGTTTTCAATGGCTGATTAATTTTTGGGAGTGGGCTGCTGGGTTCTTCTCCCAAACCTACAGCACCTGGTGTTCCCAGGCGGTCTCTCATCCAAATACTAACCAGGCCCGGCCTTGCTTAGCTTCCAAGATGTGATGGGACTGATGCCACAGGGCTACAGCTGCAGGCCAACCAATATAGAAGTCTTCAAATATAGCTCTGAGAAGTTCAGAAGTAATTACTACCATCATCAAATGTTAGAAACAACAATGGGATTAAATTGAAATAACAAAGCATGATAGACTTGGCCTTGAATCCTAGCTCTGATGCTTACCAGCCCTGGGATCTTGAACAGATCATTTACCTATCTGTTTCCCTGTTATGGTTTGAATACGAAATGACCTCCACAGGCTCATACGCTGAACACTTGGTCCCCAGATGATGGTGGGATTTGGGGAGGTTTTGGAAAACTTTAGGAGATGCAGCCTACCAGCAAGAATCAGGTCCCTCAGGTCATGACTTTGAAGGTTATACATGAGCCCTGGTTCCCTCCTCTTTGTTTCCTGTCCTCCCTGAGGTAAGCAGCCTCCTCCTCCAGGCATTCTTGCCACCGTGATGTTTTTCCTAAGCGCATGAGGCCAACTAACTATGGACTGAACCCTCTGAGACTATGAGAAAAATAAATCTTTCCTCCTTTAAGTTGTTTCTGTCAGTTGTTTTCTCACAGTCACACAGTCTGACTAACACATTCCCCACCTATAAAATAGCAAAATGCTCTTATATAGGATTATTGCACCAGAAAGTTCCTTGGAATCAAGGATGGCTAGATTGCATCTTATGTATTTTGGACATGTTGTCAGGAGGGACCTAGAGAAGGACATCATATTTGGGAGAGTGGCAGGTCAACAACAAAAAGGAAGATCCTCAACTAGATGGATTGACACAGTGACTGCAACAACGGGCTTAAACATAAAAAGATCATGTGCCTGGCACAGAACTGGGGAATGTTTTGTTCTGTTGTGCATAGGGTCACTATGAGTTGGACCTGACATGATGGCACCTAACAGCAACAGGGTTATTGTGAAAACTAGAGGTCAAGTAGGTAAAGCACTTGGGTGTTCAATAAATAGTTTTTGCAGTTAATATTCAAAAAGCGTCAAGATAAGAGCCAATTCAAGGAGGTTCAAGTGGTGGGATTCTAAGGAGCAGCAATTTTATTATTTTCATGTGAGAGGCAATAGCTTTTTGCTTCAGAGCTGTCAGCGTTCCCAAGTGCCACCCAATGTGAGACAGAAGGCAGTTAGCAAAATGACTAAATGCCCAAAGGAGAACCATAAAAGGAAATATTTTAATGTAGATGAGTGACTTTTGTAGGGCTGGGATCAGGAGACATTTCTTTTTGGTCCTAGAATCAAGAAAAATTGTACCTACTGGGCACTGTAAATTGTATAGCTAATCAAGTCTCTCCCCTTCCCTTGATTGCTGGAAAACTCAAAGCCAAATTTGAGGCTTTGCATCTAGCAGCACAGAGGCTAGCGATTTATATTAGACTTACTTCTGATTTCATTGTATATCTCTAACCTGGATTATTTTTTTCTCCTTCTCATTTCTTCTAATTTATGTTCTCTTGTGGTATTTTATGAGTTCCTATAAGGCTCAATTTTTTTTTTCTGGGAACAAAGAATGAATGAATGGACAGATGGATTTGCTGTTGTTAGGTGCCGTCGAGTCATGTCAGACAGATGGATAGCTGAGTAAATAACAGTAGAATGTTGGAGTGGAAAAGGATCTTAGGAGCCACATAAATCAATTCAGGTGTTTCTTCTGTGATAGCCATAAGAGATGGTCTGTCCAATTGCTTAATCTTTATTTGTGCCAATGATTAGAAGGCCCCCAATAAAATAGTCAATTGCAGCTTTTATTAGAATATTCTAACTTAGAGAGATAATATCTGTGTCCTTATTGGATATAATATGAATATTTACAGCAAGAGGAGGTAGTATTTTTAATCAGTAAGAAAAAAGGCAACAAAAGGAAAGTAAGGGAATAAGAGCAAAATGAGATGATGGTAGTTCTTATTCTCAGTGAGCCACATTAGCTTCAGGGATCTCTAGTATTTTCTAAATACAAAACCATCTATATGATTCTGCCAGTACTAAATTCAAGACTTATCCAGTTTGGAATTATAAATAAAAATGAGGTATACCTCAAGAAAGTGAAAATACAACACACAGAATGGGAAAGAATATTTTCAAATTATATATATCTGATAAGGGACTTTCACTAGAATGTATAAAGAACTCTGCAACTTAATAATAAAAAGATGGATAACCCAATTTACAAATAAACAAAGGATCTGAATAGATGTTTCTCCAAAGATAATACAAAAATGAACAATAAGCACACAAAAAGATGCTCATCATCATTAGCCATCAGAGAAACAAATCAAAGCCAAATGAGATACCATTGCATACTCACTAGCATAGCTATAACAAAAAAAAGAAAAACAACAACTATTGGCAAGGATGTAGAGGAATTAGAACCTCTATATACAACTGAGAGATTGTAAAATGCTGCAGCCACATGGAAAAACAGTCTATGCAATCCTCAAAATGTTAAGCATAAAATTATCATATGACTCAATAATTGGACCCCTAGATGTATATATCCAAGACAAATGAAAACATGTATCTACAAAAGTTTTATACTAATGTTAATAGCAGCATTAGTTATGATAGTGAAAACAACTCAAATGTCCATCAGTGACAAATGGATAAGTAAGATGAGGTTTATTCACACAATGGAATTTTTCAGCAATAAAAAGGAAGTACAGACACTGGTTAAATATGGATGAAACTGGAACACTTGAAGCTATATGAGACACACCAGTCACAGAAGACCACTAAATGTATGATTCTATCTATATGTAATGCCCAAATAAACAAATATAGAAGAACATAAAGTAGAGTAGTGGTTGTTTAGGGCTTGATGTGGGGTGGGGTTGAGGGTACTGGGGGGAAATAGAAAATGATTGCTAATGGGTACAGAGTTTCATTTGGGTGTGATGATAATGCAAAACCGATTTGGAGAATGGTTGTACAATTATGTGAATATACTAAAAAACATTCAATTCTATATTTTAATTGGTTGAGTTGTATAGTAGGCAAATTACATCAATAAATATTTTTCAAAGATTATTTTTATTACTAACTTTTAAAGATAGTATACAACTTAATGGGTTGGATTATGACATTTCTATACATACAAATCATTGTACATTGCTCATGCTTAGCTATCTCATTGTTGTTGTTGTTAGGTGCCATCGAGTCGGTGTCTGACTCATAGCTACCCTCATAGGGTTTTCGATGGCAG
The DNA here is from genome assembly GCA_007922755.1 of Pedetes capensis. NCBI lineage: Eukaryota > Metazoa > Chordata > Mammalia > Rodentia > Pedetidae > Pedetes > Pedetes capensis. The sequence goes on along the minus strand of VMDO01025824.1, from coordinate 1,897 downwards.
ATTGTTTTGGGATTGCCTTGGGAGTGGACTGCCACATCCTTCTCCCATTTTGCAGTGCTGGGAATCAAACTCGGGACATCAGAGACTGCAGAGCAGCACTCTCCCAACTGAGCTAAATCCTAGCCCCATATATTTCACAATTTTTCTATCCACTCCTCTGTTGTTGGACATCTTGATTGATACCATGCCTTTGCAATTGTGAAGAGTGTTGCATTAACTGTGGAAGTGCAGATGTTTCCATGGAATGGTGACTTATTTTCCTGTGGGTATATTCCCAGGAGTGGTATAGCTGGGTCATAAAGTAATTCTAATCTTAGTTCTCTAAGGTACATACAGATTTCCTAAGTGGCTGAACTAATTTACCATCCCATCAGCAGTGTAAAAGTGTTCCTTTTTCTCTGCATCCTTACCAGCACATGTTATTTGTTTTGTTAGTCTTGGTCATTGTTACTGGAATGCTCAATATCCCTAGCCATTATTGTTGTTGTTGGGTGCCTTCAAGGAAGGTCTGACTCATAGTGACCCTCATAAGGGTTTCAATGGCTGATTGTTTTGGGATTGCTACAAGAGTGGATTGCCATGTCCTTCTTTTGATTTGTGTTACTAGGGATCAAAATTGGGTCTTCAGAGAGTGCAGAGCAGCACTCTACCAACTAAACCAAACCCTAGCCATTAGGGAAATGCAAATTGAAACAACACTGAGAAAATATGCTTTTTTAATGTTTAGTACTTTGATCTCTTTATACATTCTGGATATTAGTCCTCTGATGTATAGCTACCAAAATTTTTTTCCCATTCTGAAGGATGTCTCTTCACTCTTTTAATTGTCTTCTTTGCTGTGCAAAGCTTTTTAGTTTCATGCAATCCCATTTGTCAATTCTTGCTATTGTTTCCTATGCTATTGAGGTTCTTTTCAGAAAGTCCTTATCTATGCCTATATCTTGAAGTGTTTTATCTATGTTTTCATGTAGTAATGTCAAAGTTTCATGTCTTACATTAAGGCGTTTGATACATTTTGAACCAATTTTGGTAGAGGATGTGTGAGAGAGATCTAGTTTCTAGAAAGTTTCTACAGAGAAGATGCCCAGACCTCCCAGCACCAATAGTTGAAGAGACTGCCTTTTCTCTAACTTATACTTGGCACTTTTGTCAAACATTAGTTGATTGGGGCTATATGAGTTTATTTGTGAATTGCCTATTCTATTCTATTTGTCTATATGTCTATTTTTGTGCCAGTATTATGCTGGTTTTGTTATTATTGCTCTGCAGTATAATTTGAAAGCAGGTATTGTGTTACCCCTTATATTGCTCTTTCTGCTCAAGACTGCTTTGACAATTAAGGGTCTTTTATGCTTTCACATAACTTTTAGGATTTTTTTCTATTTCTGTGAAGAATGTCATTGGAATTTTGATGGGGATTGCAATGAATCTGTAGATTACTTTCAGGAATATAGCCATTTTCACAATATTAACTCTTCCATGAGCACGGGAGCTCTTTCTATCCTCTAGTCTCTTCTTCGATTTCTTTCCTCAGTGTTTAAAGTTTTCATTGTAGAGGTCTTGTACTTCCTTAGTTCAGTTTATTCCTAGGTATGTTATTCTTTTTGAAGCTGTTATAACTGGAATTATTTTCCTGGTTTCTTTCTCAGATTGGTCATTATTGGTATATACAAAAGCTCCTGGGTTTTGTACGTGGATTTTGTATACAGCTACTTTGCTGGAAGCATTTATCAGGTCTATGAGTTTCCTAGTAGAGTCTTTAGAGTCTTTTAAGTATAGAATGACATCATCTGCAAATGGGGATAATTTGTCTTCTTACTTTGCCTTCTACATTTATGGCTTTCTTATCTAGGCCCTGAATTTATTTTCTTACTTTGTTCATCTACTTATTTGTACC
>VMDO01025823.1:0-27657 GCA_007922755.1 Pedetes capensis | reverse complement strand
CTCCAGATACTATAGATCACCACTCTGCCAGCGGAGCTAAACTCCAGCCTGGACACCAGCTTAGTATCCTTCAGTTCAATTCAATTCAATTCTGACATTATCTACCTAAAGATAATGTCAGATTCCACAGGATGAGGGGATAAGGCCTACAAAACTGTTCCTCACTTCAGATTCCAATTGCAAGGATGGGGTGTGGCCTATGCTTCTGACATACTGGTTATGAATTGATTCCCCAAACCCCTTTTTTGGGTATGATTAATTTACCAGAACTCTCAGAGAACTCAGGAGAAGGCTTTCCTCACGTTTACCCATTTACTCTAAAAGGTGTTACAAAGGACTCACATGAACAACCAGGTGGAAGAGATGGATAAGGTATGTTGGAAAGGGAAGCAGCTCCCAGCTTTCTCTGGGTTTGCCACCCTCCAGAAGCCCCTGTGAGTTCAGCCATTCGGCAGGTTATCTAAACCTGTCCTTTTGAGTGTCTCTGGAGGCTTCACTACAAGGCGCATGGTTAACTACAGCGTTGGCCAGTGATGATCCTGGAAGTTGGAGGGTGGGACTGAAAGTCTTTAATCATGCGTTGGTCTTTCCGATGAGCAGCCCCCATCCTGAAACTGTCAAGGTGCACGGTGCTCCTGGCCGCCAGTCCAGTCATTGGCATGCAAAAGACATTCTTGTCACTCCAGAAATTCCAAGGGTTTTAGAAGGTCTGTGTCAGGAAACAAGGATGAAGACCAAATATTATTTCACAGTATCACGAGGATGCTCTTGGGAAGTAGACCTCGGCTCTAATCTGGGCTCCACCACTTGACATCGTGTGACCTTGAGCAAGTTGCTCAATGTGTCTGGATCTGGATAAAAACAAAGAAACTGCATTAGGTTGTTATGAGGGTTGAAGATTAGATAAGAGAACTATGTGAAGAACCCATCAGTGCTGGCAGTGTAGGTGTTCAGTAAATACCATTTCTGTTTCATTTCTTTGTAAGCTAGTAAGAGCTCCCTCAATTTCTATCCCCAAATCTTATGATGTATATCTTAGTCTTTTGGGGGGGAATACCAAGGTGTTGAACCTAGGGCATCAGTTATGCTAGGCAAGTTGTCACTGAGCTGCACCCTCAACCCCCCTTTTTAAATTTTTTTTTTTTATTTTGAAATAAGGTTTCACTAAGTTTTACAGGCTGCCTCTGGCCTCACACTCATAATCCTCCTGCCCCAGCCTTCCTCAGTCTGTGGGATTACAGGCATGTGCCATGATGTCTGGTTTATCCTAGTGAATTTTAAAAGCCACCATGATTCTTTATGTTTTCAAAGCTACATATACTGTAAGGATGGTAGTTTTTATTATGAACTTAAGGGAGTCAATTTTTTTTTCAGACAAGTATTTAAACCATTAGCTTCAAAGTGACCACACAAGACCAATAGCATGTACCGTTGTTGTTGTTAGGTGCCGTCGAGTCAGTATCCAACTCATAGCGACCCTCGTAGGGTTTTCAATGGCTGACTGTTTCGGGATTGCCTTGGGAGTGGATTGCTAGGCCCTTCTCCCATTTTTGCGGTGCTGGGAATGGGACCTCAGAGACTGCAGCGCAGCACTCTACCCACTGAGCTAAATCCCAGCCCATGTACTGTTGAGTTGTGTATAAAAAATGATTAAGCATGTCACAGGCTGCTCAGGTAAGACAGGTAGAAGACTCCCAACGACCGACTGACATCACAAAAGATTTGTCAAGGTACTTAGAAACCTCACTGTGGGCCAAGTCACACTGGGATGTTGTAACAGTAAAGAAAATAGATTACAAGGTACGAAAGGTTAGAGGTGGTACTCTGGACAGACCACAGCAGATGATGTTAGATAAGTCTCTTCTAAATTGTATTGGGTAGCCTGAGATTTGAATTCATAGCTTGTATTTATTTCTATATGTAATAGGTTGAGTTTGTAAGAAGCAGTATCCATAAACGTGAGCAAACCTGCCTTACTGGTTTCTCAATCTTTCCAGATCATTGTCTGTAAACCACATGTATTTATAGTAAATAACTTTTTAAAAAATATTCACTAGCCCTGCAGCCATACCACTCTGGCTCTAATCCTATCAGATCTTGGAAGCTAAGCAGGGTTGGGCCTGGTTAGTACTTGAATGGGAGACCACCTGGGAATACCAGGTGCTGTAGGCTTGGGAGATGGACGTGGCAACCCACTTCCGAAAAACAATCAGCCATTGAAAACCCTATGAATAGCAGAGAAGCACTAACAATACTGTTTTACCTGCTGTGTGTAGGGTCACTGTGAGTTGGATATCGACTGGACGGTACCCAGCAACAACCACGTTTGTAAATTGTGCATCTCTGTGTTGCAGTCATTGCATAACTTAAATCATGCAGTAAGTTGGTGTGTGATCTGAAATAGCTTTTAGTACTGTTGGATTGTTTGAAAGAGTTAAAGGCAAAAACGTTTTTGAGTAGTAACATTTTCAGGATAAAATGATCATAAACAGCCTTTGATAGAATGAGAGCTCTGTCTTTACTATGTGAATTTTGATTACTTTTAAAGAGTGTCTGACCTCATTTTTTTCCCCCTGTTTTTTGAAACAGTCTCACTCTAGCTGAGGCTGGCGTGGGGCTCATGGTGAGCCTCCTGCCTCAATTCCCTTAGTGCTGGAATTACAGACATGTGCCACCACACCAAGCTAGGATTATATAGTCTTATAAATTTTCTTTTCTTATATGACCCCATCCAGTTTATTTACTTTCAATACTGGGAGGTTGAACCCAAGCCCCTGTGCATGCTGGGCAAGTGCTCTACCACTGGGCTGCACTCCCAGCCCCCTTTTTGTTTTTTAATTGTCAAATGGTGTCTCTATGAGTTGGCAGGTTGCCTCTGACCTCAACGTTGTGATTCTCCTGTTTCAGCCTCCTGAGTCTCTGGGATTACAGGTATGTGCCACTGTGCCTGGCTATAGTTGTTTATGTGTATTTGTAAGTGTCTGTAAAGCACAATATTTAACAGAGTGAGTTTTGAGTTAAACTTCCTGGACTCATTTGTAAAATGGAGTTACCTGTCTCTTAAATCATAATGAGGATTTGATTCGACAATCCAAATAATCACTTAACATGCTACCAGTCACATAGTACCCAAGAAACAGCCCATTTTTCAACACTCAGTTTAAATCATAAGTTTTAAAAGTGTCCTGATGTAGGACGTCTTAGGTAAAGTTGGTCCTTTATGCCACAAATGAGTCCTGTGCTCACTAATACTGAATTGCTATAACTAGTGCTAAATTTATTGCTAATTTGTCTATGTCCACTTGTTAGAGTATGAGCCCCTTGAGGACAAAGATCAGCAAGTGACAAAATTGTATTATTTTTAATGTCTTTTGCAGTTCTTTGGATCAAACCCGCGGCTTTGCACATGCTAGGCAAGTGTCCTACCACTGAGCTACATCCCCAGCCCGATTATTGTCATTATTATTATTGTTGTTGCAGTATTAGGGGTTGGAGCCCAGGGCCTGGTGCATGCTGAATTTCTCCATCTTTGACCTGCACCACCTCATCCCTGCTTTTTTGCTTTTTTTGAGACAGGGTCTCACTAAGATGTGCAGGCTTTCTTTGGCCTCAGACTTGTGATCTTCCTGCCTTGGCCTCCGAGGTGCTGGAATTAGAGATATGCATCACATTGCCTGGCTTAAGCCCTATTATTTTTGAATGAAGTTCTTTCCTCTTCTCAGTTGAGATAATCCTGGAGCAAAAATGATAAGTCGAACCGGGCATAGTGACACAGGCACATAATCTCAGGGACTCAAGGACTCAGAAGGTGGAGGCAGGAGGATTGTAAGTTTGAGGCCAGAGGCAGCCTGCATACCTTAGCAAGACCCTGTCTCAAAAAGTGGGGTGTGGCGCAGCTCGGTAGTAGAGTGTTTGCAGAAGCATGAGTGGGGCCCTGGGTTTAATCCCCTATTACTGGGAAAAACAAAAAGTAGAAAAAAATTCTTACTTTTCCAAGAAATTTTGGCCACATTATTGAGTCACTTTTCTCCCACTTTCCTTCCTCATGATTTTTTCCATATAATAAGAAAATAAAATGGCTGCCAAATGCAATAAACTGTCCATTAAATATGAATAATAGGGCTGTGATCAGATACTGTAAAAAAGAATTGATGTGGGAATTAAAAGACAAATTCATATTATAGCCCTGCTACTTGGAATCTTTGGGAGAAGGACCTGGCAACCCCCTCCCAAAAATCAATCTGCCATTGAAAACCCTATGAACAGCAGAGAAGCACTGACAATAGTGTTTCCCCTGTTGTACAGAGGGTCACTATGAGTCGGATATCAACTTGACGGCACCTAACAACAACTTGGAATCTGTGTGACAGTCATCAACCTGTATTATCTCATTGGCTTCACAAAGAGATTCATAACTATTTGAAGGGTAGTGATTAATAGTCATATAATACTAGCATTGGGTCTGGAAAATAGAAGGTACTGAGCCGGGCGCGGTGGCGCACACCTATAATCCCAGCGGGAGGCAGAGGTAGGAGGATCGCAAGTTTGAAATCAGAAGCAGTCTGCGTAACATAGCGAGACCCTATGTTAAAAAGTAAAAAAATGGGCCGAGGGTGCAGCTCAGTGGTCCAGCACTTGCAGAGCATGCAAACGTGAGGCCCTGGGTTCAACCCCCAGTACTGCCAAAAAAAAAAAAAAAAGATACTCAAATATTTCTTGATTGGAGTTAGTTTCAGCTAATACCATATCCTTTAAGTTTCAGAAAAGCTAACTTATTTTACCACATACAGAATTTACTGCTAGAAGTATTGTTTAAATGAGTTGATACCCTTAGTTGTTGTACTTGTTAGGTGCTGTTGAGTTGGGTCTGACTCAGCGACCCTATGTACAACAGAATGAAACACTTGCCAGTTCTGTGCTAGGCACTTGATGTTTTTTATGTTGAAGATCAATTGTTGCAGCCACTGTGCCAATTCATCTGTTTGAGGGTCTTCATTTTTTTCATTGACCTGCTACTCTCAAACATGATGTCCTTCTCTAGGGATTGGTCCCTTCTGACAACATGTCCAAAATACATCAAACATACTAAAGCCATCCTAGCTCCCAAGGAGCACTCTGGTTGCACTTCTAGGACAGATCTGTGGGTTCTTTTTGCAGTCCATTGTATAGTATATATTCATCTCCAGCACTATAATTCAAAAGCATAAATTCTTCTCATTTCTCCCTTATTCAGTGTCCAGCTTTCTCAACTGTAATGCAACTAGAAATACCATGGCATGAGTCAGGTGCACCTTCATCTTCAGTGTGACATCTTTACTTTTCAGCACTTTAAAGAGGTCTTTTGCAACAGCTTTTTCCAGTGCTCTGCATCTTTTGATTTCTTAACTGCTGCTTCCGTGGGTGTTGATTGTAGAACCAAGTAAAGCAAAATCTTGGACAACCAATCTTTTCTCCATTTATCATGAAGCTGCATACTGACCCAGTTGTAAAGATTTTTGTTTTGCTCATGTTGAGGCATAATCCCTACTGAAGGCTGTGTTCTTTGATCTTCATCAGTAAATGTTTCAAATTCTCTTCACCTTCACCAAATAGTTGTGTCATCTGCATGACTCAGGCTTTTAATGTATCTTGCTCCAATCAAGATGCCATGTTCTTCATAAAGTCCAGCTTCTCAGATTATTTGCTCAGCATAGATTGAGGAGATATGGTGAAAAGATACAGCCTGATGCACACCATTCTTTAAACCAGGCAGTGTTTACTTTTTCTGTTCAAAATACTGCCTCCTGGTCCATGTACAGATACCCCATGAGTATAAATTAAGTGCTGTGGTATTCCCATTCTTTGCAATGTTATCCATAATTTGTTGTGATCCATGCAGGCAAATCCCATTGCATCATCAATAAAACATAGATAGACATCTTCCTGGTATTCTCTGCTTTCAGCTAATATCCATCTGACATCAGAAATGATGTCCATGGTTCCCCGCCCTCTTCTGAATCTGGCTTGATTTTCTAGCAGTTCCCTGTCTGTATACTGCTGCAGTTGCATTTGAGTGATCATTAGCAAATTTTTACTTGCATTTGATATTAATGATACTGTTCCACATTTGATTGGATCCCCTATCTTGGAAATAGGCACAGATATGGATCTCTTCCAGTCAGATGGCCAAGTATGTGTTTTCTGGTCTTTTGGCATAAACAAGTTAACATCTCCAGTGCTGCATCTGTTTGTTGAAACATCTCAGTTGGTATTCCATCAATCCTTATGTTTCGCCAATTCCATCAAGGCAGCTTCCACTTCATCCTTCAATACCATTGGTTTGTGATCATATGCAACCTCTAGAAATGGTTGGTCATCCACCAGTTCTTTTTTGTATAAAACGACTGTATTGCTTCTATCTTCTTTTGATGTTTTCTGTGTTGTTCAATATTTACCCTGTAAAATCCTTCACTATTGCCTCTCAAGAACTGAATTTTTTCTTCAATTCCTTAAGCTTGAGAAGAACAGAGCATGTTCTTCCCTTTTGGTTTTCTATTTCCATCTCTTTGCACTTGTCATTAAAATATTTAATTTTGTCTTCTCGAGCTGCCCTTAGAAATCTTCTGTTCTTTAATTTCATGTCTTTCACTTTAGCTACTTGCTTAAGGGCAAATTTTAGAGTCTCTTTTGACACATAATTTGGTCTTTTCATTTTTTTCTATTTTTTTAATGACCTTTTGCTTTTCTTGTGATTGATCTTTGATGTCATGCCACAGCACATCTGGTCTTTGATTATTAGTGTCTAATGCATCAAACCTGTTCTTAAGATGGTCTTTGAATTCAGGTGGGATATACTCAAAATAATACCATGGCTCTCATACAGTTGTTCTAATTTTCTTCAGTTTCATTTTGAACCTGCCTATAAGCAGTTGATGGTCTGATCCACAATCAGCACCTAGTCTTATTCTGACTTTTGATATTGAGCTTTTCCATTGTTTCATTCCACGAATGTCAGTTTTGTTCCTGCATGTTTCATCTAGTGAATATAGTTGCAATTTATTTTGGCAAAAAAATGTATTTGCAATGAAAATTTTGTCATTAGTCTGACAAAATTCTGTCATGCAATCACCAGCATCATTTCTGTCACGAAGGCCATATTTTCCAACTACTGAACTTTCTTCATTTCCAACTTTTGCATTCCAGTCACCAATAATTATCAGTACATACTGATGGCATACTCAGTCTATTTCAGATTACAGAAACTGGTAAAAGTCTTCCCTATCTTCATTTGTGGTCTTAGTGGTGGGTGCATAAATTTGAATAATAGTCATATTAGCTGGTCTTCCTTGTAGGCATATTATTATTATTCTACCACTGACTGCATTGTACCTCAGGACATATCTTGAGATGTCTTTTTTGATGATGAATGCAACCCCATTTCTCTTTAATCTGTCATTTAGGGCATAGTAGATCATATGATTATCTGATCCAAAATGGCCCATGCCAGTCCATTTTAGCTTACCAGTGCCTAGAATGTTGATGCTGTGTGCTCCATTTCCATTTTGGTGATTTCTAATTTTCCTAGATTCATACTGTGTACATTGCACATTGCAATTATTAATGGATGTTTACAGTTCCTTCTTATTTTGAGTTGTGCCACATCAGCAAATGGAGGTCCCTGGTGCTTTACTCCATTCTTATCCTTAAGATAGACTCTACTTGAGGAGGCAACTCTTCCCTGTTTGTCTTTTGAGTGCCTTCCAACCTGGGAGGCTCCTTTTCTGGCATTATATCTGACAGTGTTTCTCTGCTAGCTTTTTCAATGGCTAATTGTTTCAGGAATGGGCTGCCAGGTCCTCCTCTCTAGTCTCTCTTAGTCTGGCAGCTCAGCTGAAACTTGTTCATGAACATGGGTGACCCTGCTGGTATCTGTTATACTAGTGGCGTAGCTTTTAGCATCACAGAAACATGCAGGCCCCCACAGTACAGCAAACTGACAGACACATAGGAGATATCCTTAATTTTATATTGAAAAACATAGCTGAAATATTAATTAGTGACCAACTTATTTTTCTTCCATCATGGTAATGTAGGGAAAAGCAACAAAGATCAAATGGCAAAGGCACACCTGAATTAAAGCCAACGTTTTCTGAAGAGAAAAAGACAGTTCTGTACATCAAACTGCTGTCCTCCAGTCAAATCAATGAGAACTTGAGACGTCCACTGGAAACACTGGCAACATCTAATCCTCAGTAACTTCAGTTTCTTTATGAATGGTGGAAGTTTACAGAAAATTATTCTCAAGACTACTGGTACAAGTAAAATTGATTATTTATACTTCTTACTCTAATAGTTGGAATGAATTTTCATTGACTCTGGGAGTTTTGGGGCTGGGGTTTAGCTCCATTGGTAGAGCACTGCTCTGCACTCTGAGGCCCTGGGTTCAGAACCCAGCACTGCGAAAATTGGGGAAGGATGTGGCAGTCCACTCCCAAAGCCATCCCCAAACAATCAGCCATTGAAAACCCTATGAGTAGCAGAGAAGCACTCTGTAGGGCTTAGTGCCTGGACCCGGGACATAGTGTCGGGCGTGGCACAGTGGAAGGGAGTGTTTCATTTGTGTACATAGGGTTGATAAAAGTTGGACCCTACTCAATGGCACCTAACACAATGACATGGGGATTTTATCCAAGTATTTCCAAAATGGTGTATTTTAAAGCAACCTCTTAAAATCTCCTCCTTCTAATTTCTCACCCTGTTCTTCATACCTTTGTGCTAAATAAATATTTTCTTCCGATTTTGTTTTTGTTTTCCTTATTTGATTTGTTTTCAAAGTCTTATCAGGTAGTGATTGAATATAACAGAACATCCCCAAATAGTAGCTCAAACAAGGCAGGTTTATTTTAACTCTCACATGGTGTTCCCAGGCTGGTTGTGGGCATTGTCATCCTTACATCCTTAATAAGATTACAGGAAATGGGAGCTGCAAACCTTATTGCCCCAGTCACAGAGCTTTTTCAGAAACTCACAACTTCTGTCTCACTTGCCATTACTATGTCATGTAGCTGTCCACTAGCTTCACCAAAGGCCAAGAAATATAATTGTCTTGCTGAGCATATTATTACTCAGAACAAAATCAGAGTTTGATTTGGGTCTTTGTACTCACTAGCCAACTCTTAGGGGTTCAAGCAGCCATTTGTCATAGATGAGAGGATTTCCTGTACAGGTAAAGAACTTCAGTATCAATCACTGACTTCATTGGGACATGTCTGGAACAGGTGGAGCTGATTTCCAGGAATGTTGGTGCCATGGCAGACTGAACTAATACAGATCATTTTACCTACTACCACCCCGTGGCTCCTGACTCAAATGTAAGATAAGACATAAACAACACACATACACACAGCTGACTGCAAAAGACGAAAAAGGAAATTCCAGCTGCCAGAAACGAAGAGAAAACAAAGGCAGAGGAGTAAACTTGGGAACTGAAACGTCACTGACCCAGGGGGATGATAACCTTGGCCATGAGCCTCAGCAGGCTCTGGGATTCTCGCTGCGAGACGTTCGGCCCGTCACAGTGCAGGGAAGCTGTGCTGAGATCTACACAAAGCCAAGGCCCGAGCAGACCCTGCACCCTCAGGAGAGGGGCTGGACAGAATGCTGCACCGTAGTCCAGAGGAGGCTTCCAAGTTGTATTTACGGTGGGGAGAGGGGAGATTTCCGTAAGGAACAGTTGATGTTGACATGGCAGTTTTCTCTCAAGAGTATCCATACTTCCCTTAAAACTTACTGTGAGTCCTGTTTAGTGTGTCAAGCACATTGAATAAAGCAGAAAGTAAGGTATACAGAGGTGGCTGTCTTGAGGTCTCTGTTCTAATGCCACTGAGGAGAAGAAGTGACTGGTGTGGATATCAGCAATGAGTGAAGAAAATTTGGGGAACACTGAATAGGATTGAATACACAAGAAAAGAGAAAAGTAAAACATGAAAGATCATGTCCAGGTATAATCAAGGAACTTGAGAAGTACCTAAACTAATGTATTCACGTATAACTCCTGGCAAATAAACTGTCCACTGACGTTTGTGAGGGGAACTTACCCCTTCTTCCTGTTTAGATCCACTGCCTTGTGGGGAATGAGGAAAAAGCAAGACACAATCTCTATCACTTAATCTTTTGAGCATTGATTTGAGGATCAAGTTCAGATTCCTTGGCTTACCACACACAATTATCTAGGCCAGCAGTTTCCAGTTTTATTTTTTTTAAATAATGGAACTTATTCTTTAAAAAGGAATCTTTCAGGAAAGGCTAGGGGTGTTGCTCAATGGTAGAGCGCTCGCATAGCATACACAAGGCCCTGAGTTCCATCTCCAGCACGTCACACATGCATGCTCTCACACTCACACCCCAGAAATCTTTTACCAATACCCAACAAGCAAGGCATGTAAATGTGAACCCACATGCTAACTTCCTCCCTGGTTCTCTCTTGTAGCATCTGAGGTGCACAATTGGAAGACCACTGGTACAAGCCTACCCTCTCTGTTTCCCTCGTGTCTGGAACAAGCTCTTCATGCCATCCATGTAGCCACACTTAATTCCTGCAGGGTCCTGTTTGTAGTCCTTTGCCTTTGCACATGCTGTTCTTCCATCTGAGTGTTCCACCACCCTCCTGTTGTCACCAAGCTGGTCAGCTCTTAGTGTCACCAGCTCAGACTTGTGTTCTTTTGCTCAATTTGAGGTAGAAATCATGAAGAGAAAGAAATATTGGAGCATAATGCTAGAGCATAAACGCTGGAGCATAAAGGAAGCTATGTTCAAGTAAGGGTTCCAGGACTGGCTCCCTGAATCCTAGAGGAGCGAAGAGCATGCTGTGGAGTGTGGAGGGGAAAGGCGGGCTTGCGTGTGTGCACAGCTGTGGCGCAGACCCCAGGATTTCTGCATGTCTTCGCAGTTCTTTGATCTTGGCATTGGGGGGTTGCACATAACAGGGCGACCTGTTTGTGCTCTTTGGGTTTGCCTGTGCTTGGTTCACAAAAGATGGAAGAGGTGCACATTGTCACAACCACGGGAGATTCCCATTACCAGTAAGTTCAATCCTGTGCAGGCAGGAATTGTGGGAAAGCTTGCAGAAGTCAGCAGCTCCTGAGCTGGGCATTGGTGGAAACAGTTTTTGAAAGCAACTTGCAATAAGTGGGAAACCCTGGTGGGCGGATCAGGGCCCTCCCTGCTGTGTCACTTTCACTATTTTGATGGCATTTAATCATCCTTGATAGCCTAGAAATCTGCCCTGATGCCCTTGCCAGTGCTTCCTGTGCCTTCGTTTCATTCCTCCATGGTGACTGCACTGTAAGAGTTCACTTAGTTGTCTCACTCTCCCACACTGTAATTGTGTTCTTTTTGGAACTCATCTGATACTCTACCTCCAGCATGAGTCACGTGGTTGGTGATCAATAATAATGGATGGATGGATGGATGGATGGACACACAAAGGAATTTGTTGATAGACCAAGTGAAGGACATACCCCAGTACCTTGAATTAAGGAGAATCAGAGGGACTGACGAGATAATTCTTTTGATGTGGCCACCTGGTTTGGAATTTGCCAGTTGGGTTAAGGAGGGACCTGACACACTTCCCAGAATGCACTCATCACTGAGCTGGCCCTCAGGGACAGTCCAACATGAGTCATAAGCCTTCTCCCCATGGCTGGTGCCATACGTTTATAGCTAATGCAGTGGTTTTTCACTTGTTAAACAGCAAAGGAAAAATGGTTATATGAAGGCCAAACAAAAGACTAATGGAAAGGGCTTTAATAATTAATTTTTAAAAGGCTTACAAATGGCAACTCAGCTGGGAAGTTATAGAAACATTTAGGCTAAGGTTTCAGCTAGAGGATGCAGCTCTTTGTACTGTTCTGGAGGTAACTGGGGGGATATGAAAGCTGGGGAAGGAAGACCAGGGATGCTGGGTTTTCCCTGCCTGCCTGCTGCCTTTTCTTTCTGTCTTTCTTTCCTCTCTCTCTCCCTCCCTCCCTCCGTCTCTCCACCACCCTACCCCCCTCCCTTTCTTTCATTTCTCTCTCTTTCAGCAAACCATATCTTTGGAAGAAAGACTGTTGAAGGTTTGAGAGCTAAGAGATCAAGGTGAGAGACAATGAAATAAGGAATGGAATGAACTGGAAGTTGTACTACATAATATCTGTTATTTTACTGTATAACACACTTTCCAAAATCACTCTTAGGCTTTTGGGTTTTATTTCTTTCCCTGTACTGGGCCTCACGCATGCTAGGCAAGCATTCTACCACTGAGCTGCACCCTAACCCCTTTTAAAATTTTTTTATTTTGAGATAGGGTCTGCTAAGTGGTGCAAGATATCTCTGCCTGGAACTCACAATCCTGCCTGAGCCCTCCCACATTACTGGTTTTATAGGCATGCACCACCACACCTGGTTATAATGTTTAAACTTCTCTTCCCTCATAGCCTGCTTGGCACATTACTGCTCCCAGATACTTATCACAGAACAAAGACTTTTGTGGCAATTATCTATTTAAGTTTTTTCTTTCCTTCCATAATCCCATTGATGGGCCTCAATGAACCTCCACCACCATCCCCTGAAAGTTGAGAAAATTAAATTTACAACTGTACCAATTCCCCATATGAGAAAAAATTGGAACTTGCATTTATTATCTACTGTATCGAAAACATTGTTAGGCACATTTTTTCATGAAGTATTTCAGGAAAACTTCACAATTACCATTTTATGGGTAAAGAAGTAGTCTTGGAGGTGTTAGGTAATTTTTCCACCCACTGAACATGTGGCACAGCTAAGAGTTAGACCAGATACAAGTGACTGAAGTCTCTTCCCACTGTATCATTGTGTGCAAAAGACTATGCAGTTAGAAACCTCCTTACCAGAGAGAGGTAAGTATGTTACAGAAAACAGAGAAGTACTCTCTAAAATGTTAATTTCCTCTGCTTTCACTCCCTTGTTCTTTCCTCTGTAGAGAAAATGAGCTAACCTGCATCCCCCCAATCTATTCAGTGCCCAGATAGATGTCATTAAGATGATCATTTACATTTGAATAGCAATACAAGAGTTCACAAAGATTTGCAACGTCTTAATTCATCCTCATTTAACAAAGGAGAAATTAAAGTCTAGTTAGGTTTGTGGCTTACTCAAAATCACATAGCAAATTAATAGCAAAGGATTGTTAACTAAATCTAGAATTCCTAATCTCAGTTACTCTTCCTACTGTGTCCTCAAGTGAGAACATATGATTTTTCACGGAGGGTGGGAGGATTTCACTCTCCAGAGCTCCCTTTGTTCCTTCTCTTCCTCTTCTTTAATTAGTAATTTTTTAGTGTACAACTTAATGAGTGTCATTATGACATTTACATGCTCATGTTCCTCCCACATTACCTTCTCCTGACCCTCTCCCTCCCTCTGATCCTCTTCCTCCACACCAGTGGTCCCTCTTCTGCTTGTACCTATTGTGTGTGTGTGTGATATATCACTGTACCATATGTACCTGTGAATCTAGATTTTGCCTCTGACTACACAATGTGGTATTCCTGTTTCCCCATTACTCTTTCTTATTGCTCCCTCCTTCTCCTCTTTAGTTCCTTTTCTCTACCTACAGGGTCCCCTTCTACTTTCAGGACTAATGCATTAAAATATTGAATATAAATTGAAATCTTGCATCCACACACCAGAGAAAACGTGATAGTTGTCTTTCTGGGTCTGGCTTATTTCACTTAAAATAATGATCTCTAGATCCATTCATCTTCCAGCAAATGTTATAATTTTATTCTTTATGGCTAAATAAAACTATATTGTGTATATATATCATATTTTCCTTATCCGCTCATCTGTTGATGGACATCTAGGTCGATACCATATCCTGGATATTGTGAAGAGTACCACAGTTAACATGATTGAGCAGGTATCACTATGGTATTTTCACTTATATTCCTTTGGCTGTATACCCAGAAATGATATAGCTGGGTCATATGGTAGTTCTATTTTAGTTTTTTCAGGAACCTCCGTACTGATTTCTATAGTGGCTGCACCAACCTACATTCTCACCAGTAGTATACAAGGGTTACTTTTTCTCCCAACATCCTCGCCAGCGTTTGTTGTTTGTTTTGTTGCTGCTAGCCATTCTGACTGGGGTGAATAGTACCTAAATTTAGTTTTGACTTATATTTCTGTGTTGGCTAAGTGAACATCTATTTATTTATCTATTTATTTATTGTATTTCTTCTTTTGAAGACTATCAGTTTAAATCATTTGCCCATTTTTAGACTGGGTAATTAGCTTCTTTGATGTCTAATTTTTTGAGTTCTTTATATATTCCAGATACTAATCCCCTGTCTGATGTATAGCTGGCAAAGATTTTCTCCCATGCTGTAGGCTGCCTCTTCATTCTATTAATTGTCTCCTTTGCTGTGAAAAATCTTTTTAATTTCATGAAACCCCTTTTGTCAATTATTGCTATTGTTTCCTGACCTATTAGATATTAGAGTCCTTTTCAGAAAGCCCTTGCCTATGCCTGTGTCTTGAAGTGTTTTCCCTATGTTTTCTTCTAGCAGTTTTAAAGTTTCAGGTCTTATATTAAGGATTTTGATCCATTTTGAACTGATTTTTGTACAGGGTGAGTGAAAGGAACCTACTTTCAGTCTTATATGTGAGGATATCTTCTTCCAGCACCATTTGTTGAATAGGCTGTCTTTTTTTCTAACTTACATTTTTGGCACCTCGTTCAATATCGGGTATCTGTAGCTGCATGTGTTTATTTCTGTATCTTCTATTCATTGGTCTATATATCTGATTTTGTTGTAGCACCATGCTGTTTTTGTTACTGTGGCTCTGTAATATAATTCGAAGCCAGGTATTGTGATACCCCCATGCATTGCCTTTCCTGCTCAGGATTGCTTTGGCAATTTGGAGTCTTTTGTGCTTCCATATGAATTTTAGATTTTTTTCCTATTTTTATGCAGAATATCGTTGGAATTCTGATGGGGATTGTACTGAAGTTTTAGATTACTTTTGGTAATGTAGGCATTTTCACATTATGATCCATGACCATGAGAGATCTTTCCATCTTCTAATGTCTTTTTCACTTTATTTGGTGAATCTTCTTTGAAGTCATTGATCGTTTTTACAAATAGACTTTTGAATTCTTTGACATTTTAATTATATCCATTATCTTTAGTAATTGAAGAATTGTGTTTATGTTTGATGATTTGTGCATCTGCTGGGGTGAATATCTCTTCGAGTTTAACTTGGGGATCTTCTTAGTGAGCAGCTTTCTCTTGTGACCTCAATCCCTGGAGAACTCCAACACAGGAAGACAGCCAGCTGTAACAAGTACAATACCTGAGCAAACCAGGTACAGAGATAAACTTAAATCAGTGGAAGCCATATACTACACCACCAATGCCCAGAAAACAAAAATTAGTGACCATAATACAGAGTAAGCTCTGAGGTTATAAATTATTTAGGGTGAAAACAAAAATAGTAATTACCTGAAGTAAAAGGAGAGTAGAGAGAGAGAGGAGAAAGAAAGAAGTGGCAAGGGTTAGGTAAAAGAGGGAATAAAGCGAATAAAGGGAATAAAGGGGAAAATGTTAGAGAAAAGAACAAAAGCAAAAAAAAAAGTTGATTGCACTATAAGGAGAAAAAAATATGTTAAAAAAATAGATAAGCATGGAGGAATAAAAAGTTAAAAGCCAAGTGATTCCTTTTTTAAAACACTAGAATAAAAACCAAGCACGATGGCGCACTGCCTGTAATCCCACTGACTCTGGAGACAGAGGCAGGAGGATCACAAGTTCGAGACCAGAGTCAGTCTGCATAATTTAGCAAAACCCTGTCTCAAAAAATAAAGGAAGAGAAAGGGTTAGGGGTGCAGCTCAATGGTACAGCACTTGCAAAGCATAGAAGCGTGAGGCCCTGGGTTCAACCCCCAGTACTAAAAAAAGAAAAAAGTAGAGTAAAAATGATACTAAAACATAGTAAATACAAAAAGAAATACACAGGTCGCAAGAGATTAAAGAAAAGGAAACTAAAACCGAAAGATAAAATTACATTATAAAAAAAGAAACAAGGAAAAAAAACAGGAAAAGAGAGAGATGCAGATTGCACCCCTGTAATGGCAGCAACTCAGGAGGCTGAAGCAGGAGGATCTCAAGCCACAGGCCAGAGGCAGCCTTTAAAACTCATTGAGACCTTGTCTCAAACTAAAAATAATGAGAGGTTTGAGGGCCCAGCACAGTGATAGAGCCCCTGCCCAGTGCATAGCCCTAGATTCAATCCCCAACACAGAAGAAGATTTAGAACAGCCTCTTTCTGTGTCCTCTCATGTTGGAGTGGGTTATGTGGAGGTGATGTTCAGTTGAAGTTGAAGTCTCTTCTCGAAGCTTGGCTCAGGGGTGCCAGTTTCTGCAGTTTCCCTCAGGAGATGGGATTTTCTCCTCTCCCTAAGGGTGGGGCTCCCATTTACCTTCCCTGAGCCTCCTGCTGCCTGAGCTTCTCAGTGTGTTGCGGTCCTGCCTTCCCCTTCTCTGCAATTGCCTACCATAGCTATGTCCACCCTGGTGTTGTGGCAGCTCCCTGACCCATGATTGTTCCTTGTTTTCAGGCTCAAGAGTAACTCAGTCTCACACAATAGGTTCCCTCTCAAGATGGTGCCTGGTCACAGCCCTCGAGGTTATGGAGCATGGCAAAATGGATCTCTTCTCCAATGCTGATCCCCCATCCAAGAAGAGCCACTGTCTCTCCAAATCCCCCAAATGGATCCAAGAGCTACAGGGACTGTGCACTCGTCCTGTGGGACTGCCAGTCTGCTTACCAGGGGCATCCACCTTACCTTTTGGGCAAGGTCTCTGGTTCTCCTCCCGTGCTAGGGAGCCACTGCTGGAGGATGTGTCCTGATCACTCCCTCTTCCTGTTTAGCTCCATTCTGCACTCTGGGACCATCCTATATCCTTTTTAATTTCTGTACTTTTCTAATCTATTGAGTCATGCTACGTCAGCAAAAGAAGGTCCCAGGGACTTTGCTCTAGTCCCATCATTAAAGTTTACTCATACTTCAAGGGGCTGGGATTTAGCTCAGTGGGTAGAGCACTGCTCTGCAGTCTCTGAGGTCCCAAGTTCGATTCCCAGCACTGCAAAAGTGGGAGAAGGACGTGGCAACCCACTCCCAAGGCAATCCTGAAACAATTTGCCATTGAAAACCCTATGAGGGTCACTATGAGTCAGATACCAACTCGACGGCACCTAACAACAACAACATACTTTGAGGAGACAGCTCTGCAGTCATTTCTTGAATGCCTTCCAGCGCGGGGGGCCTCATTTTCTAGAACTGTATTTGACAGTGATTCTCTGCAATTCATAGCGTTCTCAGTGGCTAATTGTTTTGAGCGTGTGCTGTGAGGTCCTTCTTCCTAGGCTCTCTTGGTCTGGAAGCTCAGTGAAATCTGTCCACCATGGGTGGCCCTGCCAGTATCTGAGATACTGGTGGCATAGCTTTCAGCATCACAGCAATGCACAAGCCCCTGTAGAATGACAAGCTGACAGACACATCAGGATTCAGCGTTACGGCTTTTACTATTTTATGATGCTGCTGAAGATAGAAGTAACAAGGTGACAAATGACCAGGATCCCCTTTCTTCCAGTTTTTGATTCTTTCAATTCCTCATGTTGCCCTGAATAATGATTAGACATACCTGAATGTGCAATTATTATACCTTTATTAGTGTAGATAATAGTTCCTTAGTCTAGAAAATAATTTCTAATCAGTATGGGATCTGGGACAAAATAATAGGATTTTCTCTTTCTGGTAGTAGAAGACTTGATCATTTGGAAAGGCCTCAAAAAAAAAAAAAAAGCTGGACCAACTATAAAGATAATTGCTAAAGCAAAAAATAATTAATAAGGTATGAATTGGTAACTGAGATCTGAGAAAAGGTATAGACTTGGAAGACAAAGCCAGCACTTGTAACGCTTTTATCTTGGTAGTATTTGCCAAGCTAAAGAGAGAGCTAAAAATCAGACTTGCATATTCCTGGCATTCCGGAGCTGTAGGTACAAAAGATGAAGTTCATTGCTTACCAAGGAAGATATTGTCCTTGTAAATTCCTACTTTGGTCTTCGGCCCAAAAGTTAATATGATAGGAACAAAAGGGAACCAGAAATAAACCAGCAATCAATCTGTTTAACCAGGCTCATGTCAAATGGGTAGCCAAAAACACAGGAAATCTTGAATTCTGTAGGGACCAAGTGTCTAGCAGAAGCAACAAAAATCATCTGATGTCACATTATTTCTACAGAGAATTTTCGACACACAACTATACACCACACTATACACCACACAACCAGAGAATCCCCAGCAGAGATTCCACTGAGCAGTGATCAGCTCAATGATTCCTTCATGGTGTGTCCCTGTTTTATGTTTCTCAGTTGCTGTTCTTTTAAATTGGAACCATATTCAAAATAAACTCTTGTATGCAAATAGTTTGCTCAACCTGGTGCTTTGGCTCAGACACTTGGTGATACAAATGGCCCAACAAACAGACTATTCAGATGGACTCTAGTTTTGGTCCAATCAGATAGTGATAAAGACCTCATTACTACTGATATGTGGGATGCTGGTAGTTCTTGCTGACGTGCAGTAGCATCACAGTGACTGAGATTTTCACAGATGGTAAATTGGGAAGAGGAAGGCATAGGATGAGGAATTGGCTTATGTGCCAGTGGGAACACATGCGAAATAGTTGGTCAATGTTCATTTTAAGGAATGTAGGACTACCTGGAAGATGAATTAGCTGATTTATGATATTTAGAAGACTTATGTTGTTAGGTACCATCAAGTCAGTATCAGACTCATAGAGACCCTCATAGGGTTTTCAATGGCTGACTGTTTTGGGGTTGCCTTGGGAGTGGATTGCCAGGTCTTCTCCCAAGAAGACTTATAGCAAAGAAAAATGGCAGGGTCAGTTTTGCCAATTCTTGACCTCCAGAAATGCTAAAAGAGTCCAAAGATCCAAGAGGATCCCCTCTAGCCTTCTGCCAAAGGAGGGCTGCTGGCTGGCACTCAGAGCTAGGTTTTCGCTGAGTGCAGCACAGTTACCGAGAAGAACAAATACAACCTCGAAGGACCTCTGATGTCCGCGTCGGGGTCCAGAGAAAAAAACTGTAGACCTTGAGACATGTGGTAGATTATTTGAAAAGACAAACCTGGAACGTTGAAATCCAGCTTCCTGTGAGCCATGGAGGCAACCATGACTGCCCCTGCTCAGCGGTTTTCTTGCCTGCAGATGTCAAAGGCTCTTCACCAGATGAAGTTTGCAGTAAGGTCGTCGTCTACCTCACCACACCCAGCCAACAAAGGAAGAAAAAGGTATGTTGACTGGATATGACTGTTGTCACACTGTGGCCTATCTGTAAATACAAGGACAGAGGCCAAGGACAGTCCTTCCAGGTGACTGTTTTACAATCAATCTACCTTTTATACAGAGGCAAATGGCTTAAGATATGGCTAAATATGGTCACTTAGGCAATGGATGTCTACAACCATACCACCCTGGCATCCAGTCTTATCAGGTCTTGGAAGTGAAGCAGGGTCAGTCCTGGTTAGTACTTGGGTGGGAGTCCACCAGAGAATACCAGGTGTTGCAGGCTTGGGAGAAGGACTGAGCAGCCCACTCCTGAAACAATCCTGAAATAATTAGCCATGGAAAAACCTATGAATAACAAAGAAGCACTGACAATAGTGCTGGACATGACACAGTGTCAGGTAGAGTTTTATCCTGTTGTACATAGGGTGCCTGTGAGTCAGACCTGACTCAATAGCACCTAACAACAAAAACAGCAAGCAATGAATAGTTTGATGGTTCTGAAGCCTGCAGAAGTCAACATTGGAAGAACAGAGACCACACAGTCAGTCTAGAGAAAAGTCAGACAGTCCTATGGAAGTAAGTACCAAGTGAGAGAATCACTGTGTCTAACATCATCTGCCACAGATGGGCCCCACCAAAAAAATGCTCAGCAACCAAGAAGATGGCAGGCTTTTGTGGATACCAGCCAGCTTCCTTCCTTAGGTATATTGCTGATGTCACAGAGGGGCTGATGGCAGAGAGCCCTAATGATGAGAATGACAGACAGCTATGCCTTGGCTCCCTCTCACCAAGGCTGACCCAGCTACTGCTACTGCCAAATGCCCAGACTGTGCAGGGCAGAGACTAAGACTGAGCCATTAGTGTGACCCCATTCCTTGAGGAGGGGACTATTTAGCTTTGATTGCCATGTTGATTACATCAGACCCTTTGCATGTAGAGAAAGCGACAATTCATTCTGCAGGACTTGGCAACTACTTCAGATAAGAGTTTGCTTTCTGTCTGCAGTCCCTCTGCACAAAGCCTTCAGAGCTAGATGTATATCCTGGCCCTGTTGCTTACTAGCTATGATCTCAGCTTTTCTTTGTTGTTGTTGTCTTCTATTATTATGTTATAAGATTGATGTGAAGTTTAAGTGATATTGTTGTTGTTGTTAGATGCCGTCGAGTCGGTATCTGACTCATAGCGACCCTCATAGGGTTTTCAATGGTGACTATCAGGATTGCCTTGCGAGTGGATTGCCAGGCCCTTCTCCCATTTTTGTGGTGCTGGGAATTGAACTCAAGACCTCAGAGACTGCAGCGCAAATGCTCTACCAACTGAGCTAAATCTCAGCCCTTAAATGATATAGTACATGAAAAACATTTAGCACAATACCTGGCACATAGATAATACTAAACATTTGCTATGTTAATCCTTATCAGATAAAGAAAATTTCCTTCTCTTCCTAGCTTACTAAAATTACTCTTAGGTTTAAGATATATAATCAGTGAAATTTGGATGTCATCAAATGCTTTTTCTTCACTATGACGGCTAATTTTGTCAAACATTAGTATAGATGTTACTGCAAAGGTAGTGTATAGATGTGATTAATGGTCACAATCATTTGATGCCATAATGTGGGTAGGCCTCATCCAATCAGTTAAAGGCCTTAAGAAAAAGAAAACTGATGTTTTCTTCAGAGGAGTTCTACTTTAAGAATAAAAGAAATCCTGCCTGAGTTTCTAATCTGCCTGCCTACCGTATGGATTTTGGACTCAAGTCTGTGACCTTGACTCTTGCTGGCCACCAGTATGCTGGATGGATCACAGACTTACCAGTCCCCACAATTATGAACTGCATAAGACAGTTTTTTAAAATCAGTATCTGTCCCCTCCATATGTACATTTATTTTCTCCAAAATTATTAGGTCTTGGTCAGATTGTTGACTCCTTTTGAACCTGAGTTTCCTTTTTATTGAAATGAGTTTACTAGTATTCATCTCAGTATTTGCAAGGTTAAATGAAATTTGAATGCATTTTGTCAACTCCAATGCAGTTCATAAATGATGGCTGTGGTTATTATAAAGTGATAACCACTCAGAGCCAAATATACATGTAAATATAACCACTCTGAGCAAAACTTATGCATAGAACTTCCTGAACTGGTCCTGCCTGCAGAGAATTTTCTACGTGCATTTGGCAGTGGTAAGAGGATACTCCTGAGATTTTGTGTGAATGTCTGTAGCTTTCCATGAACCACGCCCCTACATTCTTGAATCAAAGAGGATGCCAGTCCCCCACTATTGTAGGACAGGCAGTGGCTACTGTTGGGACACCCGCAGCCACCCATTAAGTCTGAAAGGCTGCCCCTTGTCAACTGCTTTTCTTTTTAAACCTATGTGAATGTAATTTTCTCATTAGCCAACATCTTATTCCATACAGCATTGCACTAAGAAGCCTTTATTTTTCTAGCCAATTCAGTTGCTCTTTCTTCCTCATGGAAGAGTAAGTGGTTTAATTCATAAAAATAATGATGGCAAGTACAATCAAGTGGTTATATAGCACCCTGAATGTCTCTTTGCTCTCATGGTATACAAGAGATAGATAGAGTAGCCTTTTAGTATATAAAGAATGGATTGAATAAATGAAATGCCCTGGGATTGGAGAGTCAGGCAGGTTTGGATGGAAGTGTGCATGAGTCATGATTAGCCATGAGTTCATGCTGGTTGAAGCTTGGTAATAGTTACATGGAGATACAGTTTTCTGTACTTTTATAAACATTTGAAATTTTCTTTATTAAAAATGCTTTTTACAAAATTGTGGTGTAGGAACTCTAATATTTCCATATTTATGTGCCTTCATTCCAGTCCACCTTTATACCTGACCATTTAATGGTCTTGGAGGTTGAGAACTAATAAAATGATATAAAGTTATGTTCATTTCATATTCCTATTTTAGAAGTTCATAAATATTTGAACCATCTCATAGTAGGAATAATTTTGCCGGACATCCTGGTCTCAAGTTGTGTTCATCATCATAAATGTTTATTGGTAATTAATTAAGAAAATAGATACTTAATACTGAGCAGAAAATGTGACTAAATTTCAACTCAAATTTAAAGTAACTTCCATATAAATAAACACAAAGGTTGTGACATAGAGACAAGAGCAAGGCCTCTGGTTGGCAAATTGCATTATTTATTAACAAACCTCTCTGAGATAAACAGTGGC
Organism: Pedetes capensis; assembly: GCA_007922755.1. Classification (NCBI taxonomy): domain Eukaryota; kingdom Metazoa; phylum Chordata; class Mammalia; order Rodentia; family Pedetidae; genus Pedetes; species Pedetes capensis. Next base: position 5,073 of record VMDO01025823.1, on the reverse strand, counting down.
TAAAATGTCTTAGCTGTGGTGTATAATGATTACTTTGTGTAGCCTCATACCACTCACCCGAAAGCTGCACTCATTTATTTTTTCAAACACACTGTTGGCAACAGCACTTGTGGTTCAGGACAGAGCTGTCCCATGAGGTCTTATTAAAGCCCAATAGGTAAGCAGATGTTTCTAAAAACTGCATCATTTCTTGATTCACACTGTCCTTAGAGGCTGGAAGCCAATAGACTTTTTTAGGGAAAAAAAAAACATAAATGCAATCAATCCTGATGGTAAGGTATAAAGATTTTTAGAGTTTGAACATTATAACCCTCTTCCAGTTTTCATCAAAGCAAAGTACAAAGTCTGAGGCAGACCTGGGTCTGAATCCAGTTTCCACTAGTCATAAGTTATATGATTCTTGGCAAGTGTTTTAAGCTTTCTGAGCTATGTTTTCCCATTAAAAAAAACTTATTAGTAATTTTTAATGTATAAGTCAATGGCCCTCATTATAACATTTCCATACATGCATTTCATTGTACATTGCTCATGTTGACTTCCTTCTTACTCTATCATGACCCTCCTCCCCCATCCCCTCCCTCCCCACCAATGGTCTCCTTTTTACTTTCATGTCTTTTTTTGTGAGTGTATCTATATATGGACGTCTCGATTTTGCCATAATTGCAGGATATGTGATATTTTATTCTCCCATTACCCTTTGTTCTTGCTCCCTCTCCTTTTTCTTTAGTCCATTATCTTTCCCTGGTTAAATCCTGTCTGCTTTCATGATCTATATGTTTTAATAATGAATATATATTGAAGTCTAACATCCACATATGAGAGAAAACATGCGATGTTTATCTTACTGGGTCTGGCTTAATTCGCTTAAAATGATGATCCTTAGTTCCATCCATTTTCCAGCAAATGCCATAATTTTTTCCTACTTTATGGCTGAATAAAATTCCAGAGTGTATATATACCACAATTTCCTTGTCCACTCATCTGTTGATGAACACCTAGGTTGGTTCCATATTGTGGCTATTGTGAAAAATGCCTCAAGCATGGATGAACAGGTATCTCTATGGTATATTGATTTATATTCCTTCAGATATATACCCAGAAGGTGTGATAACAGGATCATATGGCAGTTCTATTTTAGTGTTTTGAGGTACCTCCATACTGATTTCCATAAGGCTGACCTAACCTGCATTCCCTCAGCAGTATATAAGGGTTCCCTTCTTGCAGCATCCTTGCCAGCATTTGTTATTTGTTTTGTGGATGGTAGCCATTCTGACTGGAGTGAGATGGCATCTCAGTGTAGTTTTGATTTGCATTTCCCTAATGGCCAAGGATATTGAACATTTTTTCATTTTATTGTTGAGTATTTCTATTTCTTCTTTTGAGAAGCCTCTGTCCAGTTCTTTTGCTCATCGTTTGATTGGATACTTTGCTTTTTAGGTGTTTAATTATTTGAAGTCTTTATATATTCTAGATATTAATCCCCTGTCTGATGTGTAGCTGCCAAAGATTTTCTCCCATTCTGTAGGTTGTTTCTTCACTCTGATAATTGTGTCCTTTGCTGTGCAAAAGCTTTTTAATTTCATGCAATGACATTTGTCAGTTCTATTGTTTCCTGTGCTTTTGGGATCCTATTCAGAAAGTTCTTGCCTATGCATATGTCTTGAAGTGTTTTCCCTGTTTTCCTCTAGCATTTCCAAAGTTTCAGGTTTTACATTAAGGTCGTTGACCCATTTTGAACTGATTGTTGTCCAAGGTGAGAGAGGGATCTAATTTCAGTCTTCTGCATGAGGATATCTAGTTCTCTCAGCACAATTTATTGAAAAGGGTGTCTTTTCTCCTATTTATATTTTTGGCATCTTTGTCAAATATTAAGTGAATGTAGCTGCATGGGTTTACTTCTGGATTCTCTATTCTGTCCCATTGGTCTACATGTCTATTTTTGTGCCAGTGCTATGAAGTTTTTCTTACTGCAGCTTTGTAATATAATTTGAAATCAGGAATTGTGGTGCTCGGTGCATTGTTCTTTCTGTTCAGGATTGCTTTAGTGATTTGGGGTCTTTTGTAATTCCAAATGAATCTTTGTATTGTTTTCTCTACTTCTGTGAAGAATGTCATTGGAATTTTTATGGGGACTGTGTTAAATCTCTATGTTGCTTTTGGTAGTATAGCTGTTTTCACAATTTTAATTCTTCCAATCCATAAGCATGGGAGATCACTCCACCTTCTGAACTCTTCTTCATTTTCTTTCTTTAGTGTTTTACAGTTTTCATTATGTAGGTCTTTCACCTCCATGTTTAGGTTTATTCCTAGGTATTTTATTTGTTTTGAAGCTATTGTGAATAGGATTGTTTTCCTGGTTTCTTTCTCTACCTGGTTGTTGATGGTATGAAGAAAAGCTACTGATTTTTGTATGCTAATTTTGTGTCTTTCTACTTAGCCAGAAGTGTGTATTAGCTCCAACAGTTTTTTAGTGGAGTCTTTTGGGTATTCTAAGTATAGGATCATGTTGTCTGCAAATAGGGATTATTTGACTTCTTCCTTCCCTATTTGGATCCATTTTATTTCTTTTTCTTTTCTTATTGCTGTGGCTAATAGTTCAATTACTACATTGAATAGCAGCAGAGACAGTGGACACCCTTGTCTTGTTCCTGATTTTAGGGAAAATGGTTTCTGTTTTTCCCCACTTAGTGCAATGTTGGTAGTGGATTTCTCATACATTGCCTTCATTATATTGAGGTATGTTTCTGCAATTCCTAGTTTCTTCAAGGCTTTTATCAGAAAAGGATGTTAGACTTTGTCAAAGTCCTTTTCTTCTTCTATTGATAGTATTATAAGATTATGTGGTTTCTGTTTCTGAGTCTATTTATGTGTACATTACATTTATCATCTTGCATATGTTGAACCAGACTTGCATCCTTGGAATGAAACCAACTTTATCATAATGTATGGTCTTTTTAATATATTGTTGGAGTTGATATGCAAGTATTTTATTAAGGATTTTTGCATCTAAGTTCATTAGAGATATTGATCTGTATTTTCCTCTTTTTGATGTATTCTCTGATTTTGCTATCAGGATAATACTGACTTAATAGAATGAGTGTGGTAGTGTTCCTTCTGTTTGATTTTTGTAGAATAATTTGAGGAACATTGGTGTTAATTCTTTAAAGGTTTTGTAGAAGTCAGCAGTGAATCTATCTGGTTCTGGGCTTTTCTTTATTGAGAGACTCTTTATTACTGCTTTGATCTTGATGTTCATTGTATGTCTGATTAGGTTGTTTATATCCTCTTGGCTTAATTTTGGCAGGTCGTAAGTATCTAGGAATGTATCCATTTTTTAAGTTTTCCAGCTCTTTGGAATATAATTTTTCAAAGTATTCTCTAGTTATTCCATGAATTTCATTGGAATTTGTTGTAATGTTCCCTTTTTCATCTCTAATTTTCTTGATTTGAATCTTACTTTCCTTTGGTTAGTTTGGCTATGGGTTTGTCAATCTTGTTTATCTTTCCAAAGAAACAGCTCTTTGTTTAGTCAATTCTTTTCTTGTTCTTTTAGTCTCTATTTCATTAATTTATGCTCTAATCTTTATTATTTCTTTCTGTCTACTGGTTTAAGGTTGTATTTGCTCTTCTTTTTCTAAGAGCTTGAGGTGCATCATGAAGTTGTTTGAAGTTGCTCTTATTTTTTAATGTAGGTGCTTATTGCTATAAACTTCCCTCTTGGAACCACTTTTGTTGTATCCTAAAGTACTGTTAGATTGTAGCGCATTTGATTGTAGGAATTTTTAAATTTCCTTTCTGATTTCTTCAAGTACCCATTGGTCGTTTATGAGTGTATTGTTGATTTTCTATGTACTTCTATTGTATCTATAGTGCTTGTTGTTCAATTCTAGTTTTATTCCATTGTAGTCTGATAAGATGCATCAAGTTATTTTGATTTTTCTATATTTATTAAGACTTGATTTATGGCCAAAAATGTGATCTGTGTCAGAGAACATTCCATGGGCTGCAGAGAAGAATGTGTATTCTGTAGCTTTTGGGTGGAATACTCTGCATATGTCTATGAAGTCTATTTGATCTATTGTGGTGTTTAACTCTGAAGTTTCTTTATTGATTTTTTTGTCTGGATGTTGTATCTGTTAATGAGAATATGGTATTGAAGTTACCCACTGTTATTATATCTGGATCCATCCTTTTAAGTCCAGTATTAGTGTTTGTTGTTGTTGTTATTGTTGTTGTTGTTTAATGAAGTTGGGTGCACTGATGTTTGGTGGATATATATTTACAGTTGTTATAACTTCTTGGTCAGTTGTTCCCTTTATTAATATAGTGACCTTCTTTGTCTCTTCAGACTAGTTTTAATCTGAAATCTACTTTGTCTGATATAAGGATGGCTACACCTCCCTTTTTATTTTATCCCAGCTGCTTGTTACATCAATTTCTATCCTCTCACTTTCAGTCTGTTGATGTCCTTGCTGGTGAGATTTGTTTCTAGAAGACAACAAACTGTTGTTGTTAGGTGCTGTCGAGTCGAGTCCGACTCATAGCAACCCTATGTACAGCAGATCGAAACACTTGCCGATTCTGTGCCAGGCAAACAATCTTATTTATGTTTAAGCCCATTGTTGCAGACACTGTGTCAATCCATATGGTGGAGGGTTTTCCTCTTTTCCGTTGACCTGCCACTCTTCCAAACATGATGTCCTTCTCCAGGGATTGTTCTCTCCTGACTACGTGTCCGAAATATGTAAGACGCAGTCTGGCCATTTTTGCTTCCAAGGAGCACGCTGGTTGTACTTCTTCTAGGACAGATCTGTTGGTTCTTTTGGCAGTCCATGGTATATTCAATAGACGTCTCCAGCACCACAATTCAAAACCATCAATTCTTTTTCTGTCTCTCTTGTTCAATGTCCAGCTTTCACAACCATATGATGCCACTGAAAATATCATGGCATGAGTCAGACGCACCTTCGTCTTCAATGTGACATCTTTGCTTTTCAATACTCTAAAGAGATCTTTTGCCACAGCTTTTCCTAGAGCAATGCGTCTTTGGATTTCTTGACTGCTGCTTCCATG
>VMDO01025822.1:0-27653 GCA_007922755.1 Pedetes capensis | reverse complement strand
TGGTTAGTACCTGGATGGGAGACCACCTGGGAACACCAGAAGCTGTAGGCTTGGGAGAAGGACCTGGCAACCCCCTCCCAAAAATCAATCTGCCATTGAAAACCCTATGCACAGCAGAGAAGCACTGACAATAGTGTTTCCCGTTGTACAGAGGGTCGCTATGAGTCGGATACCGACTTGACGGCACCTAACAACAACAACAACATAGCCCCTGTGGTTACAGCATTCTTCCTATTGCAATTATCCCTGGGCTGGCCCTCTCTTGTAATTATCTTTTTCTTTTCCTTCCTTCCTTCTTTCCTTCCTTCCTTCCTTCCTTTCTCTTTCTTTCTTTGTTTCTCTTCCTTCCTTCCCCCATCTTCCCTTTCCTTTCCTTCCTTCCTGCTTGTCTGCCTGCCTCCTTTCTTTCTTTCTCTCTCTCTCTCTTTCTCTCTCTTTCTTCTTTTTTTCCCTCTCTCTTTTCTCTCTTCTTTTTCTTCTAGTACTGGGGGTTTGAACCCAAAGCCTTATGCATACTTTGCAGGCACTCTAACACTGGCATGTACCCTAGCCCACTTTTTATTTTTTATTGTCAGTCAAGGTCTCACTAAATTATGCAGGTTGTCTCTAGCCTTGACCTGGCAATGCTCCTGCCTCCACCTCTTGAGTCCCTGGGGTTATAGGCATGTACTACTGTGCCCAGCTTTGCAGTTACCCTTGTAAACAAAAGTTTCTCCTTATTAAATCTTGATTTGTCTTTCTCTGACAAGTCAGATGCAGCAAGATGTGTTCATGAGTGTGCAGACCTCCACTTCAGCAGCCAGTGTGTAATCTAGAGCTAGGATGGTATCTAACATCATGGCCCTACGATATGGTGAGATTTGGTTTACAGTTCCAGTCCTTAGGCCTTTTGTTTAATTTGTGTGTATAACCCCCTTAGATATAGCTAGCTGAATTTTTTGTTGTTGTTGTTCTGGGGATCAAACCCAGGGCTTCGTGCATGGTAGGCAAGAACTCTACCACTGAGCTACACCACTAGCCCCAGCATTTCTTTTTAAAGTTTCTGTGTGGTGTCCTATACACACACAATTCCCATTGCCCCTCAAATTAGTGCTTATAATGTGGTTAATACCAGAGGAACCATCTGGAAACCTTGTTTATAGCATTGGAGAATTATGGCTAGTATGGTTTTTAGGGGCAAGTCCTTGGGGGATTCTGCTGCTGAGTGAAAATCTATTAGAATTTTGAGCCAGACCCAAATTCAGGAAATAGTGTCCAGTGTCAAATGAATCAAAGATTATGACAATCCCTGTGGCTCTCATAAAGGCCTACTAGGTTCTTTCTGTTTCCCATACTCTCTGGATTTCTATGAAAGTAAGTCAAAGTGGCTTAGTGCAATTCCAGGTGGTGTTAATACAAGTTTATAATGTTATAGCCAAACAAATGTGCATGTTGTATGCCTCATATTCATCACCTGGGTCAGTACAACTGGTTATAGGCTCAGCCCACCACTGTCCACATATTTGCATGAAATTAGTCTCTAAATATTGATATCAGATATCTCTTTCGAGGGTAGTAGGTTCATCTTGGTAAGTGAAGGTTGTGGGGGAGCTTGACCAGGAGACAGCTATTTCATTATTGTGTACTAAAACTGGGTTAGCAGAAGCCAGTCAAATATACAGTTATATTTGCCATCTGTGAATGGTTGTGGTCAAGGCCCTCTGCAGGTTTGGTTTTGTGAGTAATCAAATGTTCCTCCTTGCTAGGATTGGTGTGCGCTGGTGCCTGAGTTTTTTCCTGATGGCTAATTGTACATAGCATCAATGTTTCCAGGAGTATGAGATAAGCTTTTCAGGTCTCTCACCAATTTGAAAAAAGGTTGTTAATTTGTCTACATACCAAAATACAAATTGAACTGTGGGGCATGCATATATGGATCTTTATGGAAGGGGCCAAGTTATTTCAAAAATAGACACCAATTGTATTATAAATCAGAACCATTTCTGTCCCTGTTGATCGGATGTTGCTGTGTTTTGGTGGGGACCATATGCTGCCTCACTTCCATTCTAAGGGAAGCTGTTCTAAGGTCACCATCTGAACAGCTTCAGTAGCCTCAAGGGTGGTCCTTTGTTTGGGAGCAGGTGGTTTAACTATACCAATAAATTTCCTCCCAGTTTGGATTTGCCTCTGACTTTTTTGTTATTTTTGTATCCTATAAGATGGGGCATATACATTTACTAAAGAGCCCCCAGAAGAGTACCACTGGGTAGCAGTTTTCCTCAACTGTTTCCCAAGTCCCTATCAATGGTGGCCTTAATAGGTCTGATAAATTTTGAAATGGGGCTGGGATTTAGCTCAGTTGGTAGAGCGCTGCCCTACAGTCTCTGAGGTCCCAAGTTCGATTCCCAGCACCACAAAAATGGGAGAAGGACGTGGCAACCCACTCCGGAGGCAATCCCGAAACAATCAGCCATTGAAAACCCTATAAGGGTCGCTATGAGTCGGGCACGACTTGACAGCATCTAACAACAACAACAACAATAAAGAAGGAGTTTTCAATTTGGGTGGAAAAATTCCCACGCAGAGAACAGTTAGATTTCTCCATGGAATCAAATATGGTTTTATAAGAATTGACCATGCAGTAGCACCCAAGTTTGGATTGTTTCCTGCATTAGGATCATAGAGCACACTTCTATGGAGTGTGATGTAAAAGTCATTATTGGTAACAGTGAAGGTGAGTTAGGGAGGAATTCCCAAGCTGATTGGAACCCAGGATAGTTTAGATATGATTTGGTCAAAATGATGTGATACGACATTGGCCAGGGAGGAGGATCACGGAAAGGAGCCCCTGGCTACTTGGTTAGTGTGGTTTCTTTCTGTATCACTAAGTGGGGTTTGTACTAAAGGGGAATAGAGCATTATAAGAAATAAGGAAAGAGGCCAGTCATTGTGAAGGTGTATATTGGTGGCAGGGTTCACTTTTATTATCACTATAGGCACATATATGTTTTGTGGTATTTGGGGGTTGAACCCAGGGCTTCACGCTTACTTTGCAAGTGCTCTACTACTGGGCTGCAACCCCCAGCTCATTTTAAAATATTTTTTATCTTGAGGCATGGACTCACTAAATTATGTAGGCTGCCTCTGACCTCGAGCCTGCAATCCTTGAGTTGCTAGGATTACAGGCATAAGCCACTGTGCTTAGCTCTCTGCAAGCATTCTTAATTTTATGTCTGCTGCCCACATATTGGAACTGGGGTTTAGCTCAGTTGGTAGAGTGCTGTTCTGTGCTCTGGGGCCCTGGGTTTGATCCCCAGCACCACAAAAATGAGAGAAGGATCTGGCAGCCCACTCCCCGAATAATCAGCCATGGAAAACCCTATGAACAGCAGAGCAGCACTGACATAGTGCCAGGCATGGCACAGTGTTGGGTAGTATTTTGCTCTGTTGTACATAGAGTTGCTATGAGTTGGACCTGACTTGCCAACACCTAACAACAACAACAGCCCACATATTGTGTTCCACTAAAGGCTCTCCCAATGATAGGGGTTGGTTAGTATTAGCTCTGGATTACAGAGGTGGTTTTCATTGTTTGTTTTGTTTTGTTTTTTGAGAAGGGATCTTGCTATGTTGTCCAGGCTAGTCTTAAACTCCTGAGCTCAAGTGAACCTCCTGCCACTGTCTCCTAACTACTGAGATTAAAAGCACGTGTCAACACACCTAGCTTCAATTAAAAAATATTCTAGTAATTTTCTTTTCTTAATGTCTTTTCTTGAAGGATACTATGTTGATATGCAATTAGATTTATTGGGCTTTTTCAAAAAGTTTTTCAAAAAACTTTTTTTTTAGCTCGACACCATGGGGCATGCCTATAATTCCAGGAACTCAGGAGGCAGAGGCAAGAGGATCATGAGTTTGAGGCCAGAGACAGCCTGTGCAATTTAGCAAGACCTTGTCTCAAAATAAAAAATAAAAAAGGGGATGGAGGTATAGCTCAGTGGTAGAGCACTTGCTTAGCATGTGGGAGGCACTAGGTTCAACCCCTCAGCACAGCAAAAAAAGAAAACTTTTAAATTAACATATATTAACTATACCTTTTAATGGAGTTCAACTTGATATTGCCATACATGTATACAGCATGCACTGTCACATCCACCCTCCCTTTTACCACCCTCCCCCTCCATACCCTTCCCAATCTCTAGTAAACATGTGCCTGGCATAGAGTCAGGGAGTGTTTTGTTCTGTTGTACATAGGGTCACCATGAGATGAACCTGACTCGATGGCACCTAACAGCAGCAACAACAATCGCTGTGTTTGCAGAGCTAGGAGTTGATAAAACCTTGTGGCACATCTACAGGCTGTAAGAGTTGCCATGGATACCTCCTGTGCAAGTATCCACCATTGCTAAGGTAAGTTTAATGATTTCTACCACTTCAGAGAGAAACTCACTAAATCCATTTGCTAGTTATGAGGGAGCCCTTCTCTATAAAGTTTTCCTCCCACATGATACCCCCAGGGTCTGGATGTCTCACACCAGGACAATCTCTAATAAATTTGTTCAAATCTCTGCTGGTTGACCTCTGTAAAAAGCAATCCATTCTTTCAATCCTATGACACCCAAGGGCTGGGATTTAGATCAGTTGGTAGAGCACTGCTCTGCAGTCTCTGAGGTTCTGAGTTTGATTCCCAGCACCACAAAAGTGGGAGACGGACATGGCAATCCATTCCTGAGGCAATCCCAAAACAGTCAGCCATTGAAAACCTTATGAGGGTCGCTATGTGTCAGAAACGACTTGATGGCACCCCACAACAACATGACACCTAAATGCTCTGAATTCTCATGTGCCCACCAATAGAAGGGGTAGAGTAGCTTGTCCCAAAGGGGTGGGGACTCTCCGTGCTTCAAGAGCCTTGCCTGTCTTTGTAGGCTTCTGCTTTCATATAGTTCATTGGCTTTGGCATTGTGTCACACCTCCTCCATGTCTTATTTGGCATATTGTTGTTGTTGTTGTTGTTAGGTGCCGTGGAGTCGAGTCCGACTTATAGCGACCCTCATAGGGTTTTCAATGGCTGACTGTTTCGGGATTGCCTTGGGAGTGGGTTGCCACGTCCTTCTCCCATTTTGCGGTGCTGGGAATTGAACTCAGGACCTCAGAGACTGCAGAGCGGTGCTCTACCAACTGAGCTAAATCCTAGCCCGCTATTTGGCCTAAGTCAAGGTATATTGCACTAATATGGGCAAAGCACAGGTCAGTTTGGTGATTCTTTTCCCTTTAGAGGTCTTTATCCCAAATATCTCAAGGCTTGTGTTTTCCAGCCCTGACTTTGCCAAAGTCCTAAATTATCAGCCTATTAGCCAATGACCAGGAGTAGAATCCCTTGGGGAAGTGTTTGTCAAGGAAATTCTTTGTTGTTAGAAGGACTGCACACAGCTCAGTCCATTGGGCACTTTGGTCTGTCCTCCATATGGATGTTGGAGTGTTTGAATAGGGGTGACAGCCTGTGCAGTCCATCATCTGGCCCGTTATGCTCTGTGTTGCCTCAGTCTATAATGAAAGATGATCGTTTTGCTGTTGGGAGGATGTTGATCATTCTCCCTCCAGTCCCTATTGCAACATGGTGGAAGCATTTCCGGAGTTTTGGGTGAATTAGCTGCACTGGCAGGACTTGTGGCTATTTCCTTGTGTATTTGTGTCTCTCCAATAGAATTTAGTGAATTCTATTGTGTGAATAGAATAGAATTCTATTGTGTGAATATTGTGTGAATTCTATTTAGTGAATAGAATTTAGTGTAGCTTGACCTTGTGGCTATCATTTTTGTATTAATAAGGAGGCCTCTATGGCTGATTGAATTTTATGGGGATCTCTCCCATTGCTCAGGGTGTGTAGGGTCATTGATTCTGTCCCATTGGGGGCTTCAGAGTTTCTGTAGGTGTCCAACTAATTGCCAGGAAGTGTCTCTCTAAGGCTAAAGACCTTTGGGCTGAGTCTGAGAGCTACTTGTGGTGATAGTAGTCAGTAGGTGTCTGCCTGTCCATTCGGACCACAGGCTTCAGGACTCCAACTTTGGGTTGGTGGAAAGGTTTTTTTTTGTGTGTGTGTGTGTGGTACTGAGGGAAATGAACCTAGGGCTTCATGCATGCTTTGCAAACACTCTACTACTGAGCTGCACCCTTAGCCTTTTTTTTTTTTTTTTTTTTACTTTTCATTTTGAGTCAAGGTGTTGGGAAGTTATGCAGGCTGCCTCTGGCATCAAACTTACCATCCTCCTGCCTCCTTCTCCCAGGTCACTAGGATTATAGGCATGGCCATAATGCCTGGCTTCTGGGGAGGTCCCTTTAATGGGATGAGGAGTTTGAGTACCTGTGACCAACAGAAGCAACCAGCATTTATTTTTTGGAGCTCAAACCATAGTTAATGTGGTGAACAGGTGATTATCTGCCAGAACAGCCTGCTTCTGTGACCACTGGATCCCTCTGTAGAAGCTAGTCCCTGTCCCTGGCAGAGATCAGGGGCAGGTGCTGAAGGGAAGGCTGCCTCTGAAGAGAGAGCCTGCCAGGACTGTGGCCCAGCCTTAGGAAGTATTGTGTTGTTCCACCAATTTGACAGACAACTTCCAATTTGGGATCTTCTTGTTCCTTAAAAGTTCAATATAACCCATGATAGTCAATTTATGTGTTGACTTGGCCACAGAGCTTGCAGACATTTGTTGTTCTTGTTGTTAGGTGCCGTCAAGTCGTGTCCGACTCATAGCGACCCTCATAGGGTTTTCAGTGGCAGATTGTTTCGGGATTGCCTTGGGAGTGGGTTACCAAGTCCTTCTCCCATTTTTGCGGTGCTGGGAATCAAACTCGGGACCTCAGGGACTGCAGAGCAGCACTCTGCCAGCTGAGCTAAATCCCAGCCCTGCAGACATTTGGCCGGACCTTATTCTGTGAGGGTGTTTCAGGTGAGATCAACATTGATTGGGTAGGCTGAGTAAAGCAGATGAGACAGCCTGGCGGTGGTGGGGAACTATGCAATCATCTGAATTCTTCACTAGAGAGCTTGTTTGGAGATTCTAGCAAGGGAGTACAGCTACTTATATACCCTTGATCGAAGAATGGTCCTCCTCTATTAGGGATGGTCATCCTCTTCAACCAAGCACACAGTTTCTGGAGAGACACACATGGCACAGCAAGGGAGGAAGAGGACATCCACCCAGCCAGCCAGTTCAGCCAAACAACCCTGGTGATCAATGAGGTGACTGATGTGGCAGCCAGATTGCCCTCACATCCTGAAGCCTTGACTTGAACAATGGCTGGCCCTGCCTTGAACAGGGGAGACTTCTGCCTGACCACTTGAGCTGGGGCATCGGTTTCCCCAGCCTTTGAACTTGAACTGAAATGTGAGCTCTTCCTGGGTCCCAAGCCCACTACTTCTAGTCTCCAGCTGGCCACCTACACATCTTCTTGGGATTTTTCAGTCTCTGAAATCACATGAGTTAATTCCTTATGATAAATTGTGTGGTGTGTGTGTGTGTGTGTGTGTGTGTGTGTGTGTGTGTTTCTGTCCTTACTATTTGTGGTTGTCTGGAGGACACAGCTTGATCCACAGCCTCTCTTGTGCATCTCAGGATCCCTGCTTACTCAGGGCCTGGATGTGGGTGGTTTGTTTGGACCAGGAAGTGGGTGACCCAACAGCTGATAGCACTCTCCCAGCCCATGACATGGCAGACAAATGTGTCACTTCAGTCCCTCTCAAGCAGGGCTTGAAAACATTGTCAGGTACATGCTACCTAGCCAGGCAGCACCCTTTTTCATTTGATTTGGACCATGTGGGGCTTTGTGCATTTGTCTTTCTTAAGTTTCTGTAAAATTCAGGGCAGTTCTGGCCTCTGGAACTGTTCCAGAGTTAGCCGCCATGCACAGTAACCAGGACTGATACTGGTCAGTAGTCCCCTGAGAAACAGCTGTGTGGATTCTGGACTCAGCTTCCTCAGACTTGCCAAGTCATCATGCTGCATGCCATCTGTCACCAGATAAGCCCTCACTGACATCCCTGCTGATGGAAGAAATCTTTGGCATCAGCTAGCATTTTCTGTTGACAGTCTGCCCAGGAAGTTATGAGGCCTCATCTAAGGTAGGCAGCTCTCCAAGCCACAGAAATCCCCACCAACAAGACAGATGTGAACCACAGTCCACATCTCCTGGGGGGAGCTGTCATTCCCCTTCTGCACTAATTGTACAGAATGCTGCAGTAGGGATGGCACTCTCCCAGCCCATGACATGGCAGACAAATGTGTCACTTCAGTCCCTCTCAAGCAGGGCTTGCAAACATTGTCAGGTACGTGCTACCTAGCCAGGCAGCACCCTTTTTCATTTGGCTCCTGAGCTAGGTCCTTAACAAGACACTGGGCTCAGGAGAAGAGAGAGGACGTGTCTCCTCCTCCAAGTAAGAAATGGCCTCTCCTTCATCACCCTCCACTTTTGTCTTTTCTGTCTTTTTGACCTACCAGGTGGTTACCAATAAAGGAGCAAGTAAACTGTCTTTACCACTATCACAGTGGTACCATGCTGCCTGTTCCTCTAGGCGGCACCAGTCCTCTTCTGCAGGGTCCTTCCTCCTTCTGGTGTCTGGGGAGCTTAGGTTCCTGGTGACAAGCAGCAGTAACCTAGGTGCAGAATATAGACCTCCTGGTTTGGATTGAATAGGACCACCTCCTTAGAAGTCCTGGGAATGGCAAGGATATAGTCTGCCCTCCACCCCTCCCCAACTTTTTTTTTTTTTTTTTTTTTGCTGTGCTGGGGATTGAACCCAGTGCCTCATACATGCTAGGCTGGTGCTACACCACTAAGCTGTGCCCCCAAACCAACTTTGTGGGGTTTTTTTTTTTTTTTGGTCACTTTAATGCTTTAGCCACCTCAGCCCAAATCTGAGGTCTTGATGTGGCTCTGGAAAGGAACTACAAAAATGCCACCTGTCACAGCAGATCTAAGTGCAACAACCACAGATGCATGTTAGCTGTTTATGAAAGTGCCTCAACCAACTGCACTTTGAGGTCCAGTTTCAGACAGATATCTCTGCCTCATAAGCTTGTTTACCTGCCATACTTGTCTTAAAGTCCCCCAAATTAGTGGCCCATGCATGGAGCTCCTCCCACTATAGCCTGTCCTGTGGTCAAGGTAGCCCACATTTGCTCCAGAGGCACACATTGCTCCGCTTTTTGTGTTCAGGCCCACAGCCCTCACAGGGTATAGCATCTGCCTAGTGGATATCCAGGTGGGTGGCTGATCTCCTTCCCTGGGCGACTGGGCACCTCTGATCCCCTAATTACTTCCACTGAGGTGGATTCACTCAAGTACTAGTATTACTGCTTGACCAGGCTAGTGAGACACAGGGGCAGGCCACAAACAATAGAGTGCAACATAGCACAGGGAAATGCCATGCCAAACTTGTCATGATGGCATTCCTCATCCCAAGTGCCACCACTTGAGGCCTTCCAGGATTGTTTTCCCAGTTGATTGTGTGACTATTTCAGGATTATTTCTAGAAATCCTCACCTTTTCCTTGTTGTCCTGCCATTTTTGAGGGAGTGGGTTAGTCATCTTGGGAGTGGGTTATGATGAAGAAGGATGAAGTTTCCTGATTTTTCTTGCTCTTGTCTCAAATGTGCTTGCTTATACTTCTGCCACATTATGATGCAGCATAAAGGCCCTAGGCAGATTCTGGTGCCATGCTCTTGGACTTCCCAGCCTCCGGAACTGTGAGTGAAATAAACTTCCATTGTTTATAAATTACCCAATGTGTGGTATTCTGTTATAGCTGCACAAGTCAGACCAAGGCAAAGACACTGTGCTAGGTGAAAGAAGCCAGACGCAAAAGGCCACATAGCATATGATTCTATTTATGTGAAATATTCACAATAAGCAAATCCATAGTGACAGAAAGCAGACTAAGTGGTAGCTAGGAGTTGGGAGCAGGGAGGAATGGAGAATGATTGCTTAATGGCTGTGGGGTTTCCCTGGGAGTGATGAACATGGTCTAGAACTACATAGTAGTAATGGTTGCACAGCATTCTGAATGTACTCAATGGCACTGAATTGTACACGTTAAGATGGTTAAAACAGGAAACTAATTGTTATGTACATTTTACCATGATAAAACAAGGTTTTTTTCCCCAGTGCTGAGGATCAAATCTAGGACCTTGCACATAGTAGGCAAGCCCTCTACTATTGAGCTACACCCTCAGCCCTCCCCTCAACCAAAAAGTTTTCACATGGGGCAGAGTATGTATGAATGGTGGTCATGAAGCACAATGAATGGAAGTGAATAATGGTGTGATTGAATGAGACAACACTTGGGGTGCAGCGAAAGAGAACAGATTTGAATGATTGGTAGAGTAGGAAGAAATGAGAGTCACAAGGGCAGAGTAAGCCAAAATGGATGTGACAATGTTATTGAGTCTCGTGCTTCTGGAAAACAAGGATGGTTATGAATCCCTCCACCCACCCCTACCCTTTTGTGTACCAGCAAAAGGCTAGCTACACAGGTCCCTGTCTATGTCAGTTCTGGCTGCCATAACAAAATACCACAGACTGGGTAGCTTAAACATCAGGAAATTGTTCTCTCACACTTTTGGAAGCTGGAAAGTCCAAGAGCAAGGTGCCAATGTGTTTGATTTCTGGTGAGGGCTCTTTCTGCCTTGTAGACAGCTGCCCTCTTGCCGTGTCCTCACATGACCTTTTTTTTTTTTTTTCTCAAATGGAGAATTGGGTGTCTCTTCTTATAAGGATACTAACTTCATTGGACCAGAGCTTCACCCTCATGACCTCATCTAACCTTAATTACCTTACAAAGGTCTCATCTCCAAATACTGTCACATTGGGGATTAGAGTTTCAATATATGAATTTTGGGATGGCCGCAAGTTCATAGCAGGCCCCAATGCTCTTGCACACTCTGATATAAGACTCATTTCCAAACTTCCTCATGACTCAAAGATGACTTCTTTGTTAATCTGTCTATAAAACCCAGGTCCCCTTCCATGTCTTTGGAGTGTTCCTCATTAATGGAAGCTTCCCCTATTACAATAGCCTGCAAAGAATCATCTCTTTGGTTGTCCCTCATGTGTTATCTTTCACATAGTCTAGTGATAGAGTGTGATTTATTGAGTAGGGTGTCTCAAGTCCAGAACTGGAGCATCGTCTGTTCCTTCCTCCAGTCCTCTAGGAGACCCTCAGAAGGCCCCATGAGAACCCGGCCCTTGGCCTTACCAAATCTCTGCAGCAGGTATCCAGGAATGTGGGCATGGAGGGGTCACTGTCAAGTCCGTGTGGATTCTTCCCTAGTCTCCGCCTAAGATCCCGCCTCGCTTGGCCCCTTTCTCCCTGAACTTCTGTCTTCGACCTTACCTGCACCTGAATTTACTGGTGTCACTTTCTTCACACGTCTTTTTCTCTGAGGACAAAATTATACCACGCCTGGCTTTCCCTACATCTGCACCGTGGTATCTCCCAAAGCGGACTAGACCAACCCGGGCCTTTTTCACAGCCAGCCCAATATTCCTCATCTCCCTAGTGTTAATTCCTTCAGAGAGCTACCAACTCTACACTTTCTCCCCTTCTCCACAGTGTCATTGATATGTAGATGAATGTATCTCTCTCTGCTCTGAATCCCTTCTGCCCGGAATAGTTCCCAATTGTACGATTCCAGCTTCCCTTCATCTCCGCAGTGGTATCTCCCCGCGG
This sequence comes from Pedetes capensis, assembly GCA_007922755.1. Taxonomy (NCBI): domain Eukaryota; kingdom Metazoa; phylum Chordata; class Mammalia; order Rodentia; family Pedetidae; genus Pedetes; species Pedetes capensis. The sequence continues at coordinate 15,946 of VMDO01025822.1, read as the reverse complement.
AGGCGGGGACGGGAGGGTGCTGAGGCCTTCAGCTCTAAATTTGTAAAAAAAAAAAAAAAAAAAAAGTGCATATAACTCGCCCGTTTTTAGTCTGCCTTTGCACAAAGGGCTCCAGTCTTATCGCCAAGATTTAAAATTCCCTCTCAAATCCTATCTCTTCCAAACTTTTAACAGATTTTCTCCGCTGTACGGAATGGTAACCGCTGTAAAGATGTCTGCTCCCTTAACAACTCAGCTTATTGGCGCGGCCATTTTTTTGTCCCCAAATATGATCATTGTGGTAATCAAAGTAATTTGGGATACTAGGACCGAAGGCTTCAGGAAGGGCTACTGCGCATGAGCGAGAATAGTGACTGACAGTAACCAAGGCGGGGTAAAGGACGAAAAAGTGGCTATCGCAGGAAGTTATGACTGATTTTGGAAACATTAAGGAGACTTTGCCAGAATAAGAATCCGGATTTTAAGATCAGAGAAGAGGGTGAAGGAGGGCAGAGTTCACTCAGAGCGGAAGTGAGAGGGCTGGTACTCTGCGGGCGGAGTGACACGGGAGAGTGTGCGCTTTCTAAAGACGCGGATTTACTCGGTGAGTACTTGGGGAGGGGTTCTGAGATGAGTAATGAGAGTCTGGGGAGGGGGCTGTAGGTGGAGTGATGGGGGTCTGGGGAATGAGTGATGGGGTCCGCGGAGTCTGTGACCGAAGTGGTGTAGGGTGAATGATGGGAGTATTTGGGGTGTGTGATGAGCGAGTCTGTAGAGCGAGTGATGGAGTCCGTAGTGTAAGTGATGGGGGGCTCCGTGGAGTGTGTGATGGGGGTGGTTTGAGTCAGCGATGGGGAATCAGTGGCGGCGAGTGTTGGATGGCCTGTGAGGCCCATGATAGAGCTGCGTTGTTGAGTGATGGGGATCCGTGGGGAAAACAAATGTCCTTTCCTTTTTTCTTAGCTATAGCGTGGCCATTTTACCAGCTGGCATTTGTGGATTTCTGGCCTGGTGATTTGGTGAACTTTCAATCTGGGTATTCCTTGCCATCTGCAGCTCTTCTCTTTTCTTCTCCTCCCTCTGCCTTTTTAGGCCTTTGCCTTCTCTCCACAACAGTCAGACATGACTGAGTTCCGGGTAAGTTCTTACTTGCTTCTCCCCCTCCCCCATACCCACGTTAGGATACTTAGAAGCAATGAAGCAATATTGTACAGTGGTTAAGACCACAGATTCTGGAGATAAGCTGCTCTTAACAGCTTTGCGAGTTTAGACAAGTCATCTAATTTTTCTGTGCCTTAGTTTTCCTAGCTGTAAAATGGGAATGATGATGATTTGATGATAATGATACTCCTTTATATGGTTGTTGTGAAGATCATTTGAGTTAATGTAAGGGTTTAGAACAATGACTGGTGCATACATAATAAGCCTTATATATGAGTTTGATATTAATTATTGTATTATTATTTATACCATGAAATGGATATGTATTAATACATACAAAGTTAGGTTTAGAGAAGTAGGGCAAGGTTGAAATGTATGTACAGTATGTAGATCATAGGATTTTACATCTTATGTTGAGCTATGGTTACTTTTCTGAGCTTCCACAATAAAGGGAAGGAAACTCACTTGGTTTATTTATTTCATCCATATAGAGAAAATGAGCCACTTCTTCAGAAACAAAAATTTCTTGATATTGATCAGAGTTCTCTGATGGGTCAGTCAAGTCCCCATCAGCAATACTGTGATAAATACAGGGTGAGGATTCCTTTGCTGTGACTTATAAAATGTCCTCATGCTAGCCAAAGGTGTCCTGCCAGAGCAGAACTAAAGGATGTGACTCTTCAGGAAACCAAAGCCATGCCTGCATGCACAACCCTCTTATGCTCTGGCTCACAGGGGCATAAAACTTTGATGGTCAAGAATAATCAGTAAGCCCCATGGACTTCAAATTCTTTTTAAATACATGTTTTTTTCTTGGATTTTAGTACAGGCTGAGAAACCCATAGGGTTGCCCTTTTCCTTTTCAGGCTCAGAATTCATGATTCCCCTGACCATTTTCAGTTCTTTCTCTTCTGCACATCTTTTATTATTCATTATTATTTCATTGTTTTTTTCCCCTTCCTACAGAAGTGAGATAGGAGTCACACTAAAACTTCACATTCTCTAGCTGGGTGTGGTGACACATGCTGGTGATCCAAACATTTGGGAAGTGAGGCAGGAGGATTGTGAGTTTGAGGCTAGCTTGGGCTACATACTGAGTTCCAGGCCAGCCTGAGCTACATAGTGAGACTCTGTCTCAACAAACCAAGGACTGGGGATGTAGCTCAGTGGTAGGCTGCTTGTGTAGCATGGGCAATGCTCCAGGATCAATCCCTAGCAATGCAAAAATTAAATTAAATTAAATTAAAAGACAAAACTATCTAGGAATGTATAGCCTAAAAAGGAAAACTTGGGTTGGGGATGTAGTTGAGTTGGTAGAGCACATGCAAGGCTCTGGGTTCCATTCCCAGAAACATATACACCCACAAATAATAATAAGTAAGTAAACATAAAAGGGTAACCATCTCATGATCTCATATCACCACTTATTTCAGATAACCAATTCTATGGTGAATTTGGTTAATTTCTGTCTATACACCTCTCTCTCTCCCTTGTTCTTTCTCTTTATATTTACATATACTTCTAAACATATAGTTAACCTAAGTCTTCCTTTTGCTACAGTTTGCTCACTAGGTAAAACTGTTTTGCAACTTTGTTTTCCCTTTATAGAATAATATTGGTAATGATAGTACAAGTTGAGAATCTCTAATATGAAAATATGAAACCCAAAAAGCTCCAAAGTTTAAAATTTTTTGTTTTGTGGAGATGATGCCACAGGTGGAAAATTCCATACCTGAACTTTTGTGATAGGTCACAGCCAAACTATAGGCATACTAGAAATACAGTATAAAATTACCTTCAGGCAGTGTGTATAAGGTATATCTGAAACAAATGAATTTCTTGTTTAGTCTTGGGTGTCATCTCCAAGTGATCTCATTATATATAGATAAACATCCCAAAATTTAAAAATAAAAATTAAAAAATTATCTAAAATCATAAATACTTCTTGGTCCCAGGCATTTCAGATAAAGGATATTCCACCAGTAGTAGTAGTAGTAGTAGTAGTAGTAGTAGTAGTAACGATCATATATATGATGATGCTAATGATAATAGAAGTAGCAGAAGAGGAACCAACAGGTATTGAGCTTACACTGTGCATGGCACTATACTAAATACTTTATATGCATGGCCACTTTTAATGCTCACACTAACCTTATGGAGTAGATACCATTATCATTCACTTTTTTATATATGAATAATTGAGTCCCAGAGTGGAAAATCAAGTGGCATGTGTTCTACAATTGATCATTGGCATAGCTGGGATAGTTCTCCTACTCAATGAACACTTGTTGACAGAAGATGTTTGAGTATTAGAGGCCCAGCGCCATGTATGCCTGTAATCCTAGTGACTTGGGAGACTGAAGGAGGAGCATGGTGAATTCATGTCCTGAGGCTGCCTGTGCAACTTAGTGAGACCCTGTGTCAAAATGAAAAGGAAAAAATGGGCTGGGAGTACAGCTCAGTTGTAGAACACTTGCAGAGTATGTACAAAGCTGTGGGTTCAACTCTCAAGTACCACAAAAAAGGGTATTTCAGGGGACATAGAGGATTTTTTTTTCTTTATTTGTTGTGGGTTTGGTTTGGTTTTTGCAGTGGGGGATGGAACCCAGGGCCTTATACATCCTAGGCAAGCACTCTGCCACTCTATACCCAGCTCATAGAGATTTTGTTTTGTTTGTTTTGTTTTTGAGACAGGTTCTCACTGTGTAGCCCAGGCTGGCCTTGAACTCATAATCCTCCTGCCTCAGCCTCCTGGGTGCTAGGATTATGGGTATGTACCACAATGCCCAACTCACATATTTTTAATAGCTGCATTTTTCTCTTTATTCATGCACCATGATTTATTAATGATCTCCATTTTGAAGGACCTCTTTGTGACTTCTGTTACAATGTGGTAATGATCTCTGTTGTCATCTATCTTTGTGTATGAAGATGAGTATTTTTGAACATCTGGTTTAAAACATGGGCCCACTGTGAACCTGCATAGGCATTACCAAATTGCCTTTTGAAATGTCAGTACAAGTTGACATCTCCACTAATAGTGAATGAAAATTCCCTTTTGAATCCTCTTAACACTTTTAAACCTTGAGACTTGATGGTCAAAAATATTTTTTCATTGGTGCTTATTTAAGTATCAATGCAGTTGAGCAGCTGTTTTTCCTTTTTTACATTTGTTTTGCAAACTGTGTTTTTACATATGCTGCTTTTTTCCTATGGAGTTTTAAGATCTGTTGTACTATGTTTTAAATCTTTATGGAAATTTAACTCATAAAAATCTTTAGGCATAGACTTATTGAAGCATAACATACAGAAAAACGTGTATAAAATGTACAGTTTTATGAATTTCTATAAATTGAAAACACTTATGTAATCAGTACCTGGATCAAAAAGGAGGAAAATCACATGCCACTCAGAAGCCTCCATGCCACTTCTAATCACTATCTCTTGACTTATGAGTAACTACTTTCTGATTTCTGTCACCATAGACTATTTTTGCCTGTTCTTGAATGTCATATGAATGAAATCATACATTATTCTTCTTTTGGCTCTGGCTTCTTTCACCAATCATAATTTTTTTTGTGGTTCTGGGGATGGAACTCAGGGCCTTGCACATTGCTAGGCAAGTGCTCTACCATTGAGCTGCACCCCCCTCCCCAACATAATGTTTTTAAGATTCATCCTTGTTACTTTATGTATCAGTAGTTTGTTCTCTTTCCATTATAGTGTACTATTCTATTGTTTGAACATATCACAATTGTTCATCTACTGCATTGCTGATGGATATTTCCATTTTGGCTGTTGCAAGTAATACTTCTAATATTCTTGTACATGTCTTGGTCAACATATGTGTGCAATTCCACTGGATATATACCTACGAGTGGGGTTGCTAGGTCCTAGATTAGGGGTATTTTCAGACCTAGTAGATTCTGCCAAGCCATTTTCCAAAGTGTCTGGACCATTTTACTCCCATCAACAATATATGAGAGTTCTAGTTGCTCTACAACTCTGCCAACATTTTGTTGTTAGTCTTAATTGTAGTCTTTCTGTTGATAAATATTGGTATCTCAATGTGCTTTAAGTTTGCATTTCTCTGATGACCAGTGATGTTGAGTATCTTTTCACATGTTTATTGACCATTTGGATATCCTATTTTGTGTAATATCTATTAAAATATTTTTATGTTGGGTTATCTATATTTATTTTACTGATTTGTAGGAGTTCTTTGTAGTTTCCATAGTATAAAAGTCCTTTGCTCTATATAAGTATTGTAAATATCTTGGAGAAGGCTTTTTTAGCAGTGTTTGGCATGGAACCCAGGGCCTCAAGCATGCTAGTCAGGCACTGTACCACTGATCTACTCTCCCAACCCCCTGAAAGTCTTTTTTGAAGTGATTAAACAATAGCTTCACTCTGAGGCATATTCCTTTTATCTTAACAAATCATCATTCCAATTACCCTGGGCTGATTACTACAAATTATATTTATATATGTGTTGAAATAGCATATTGTACTCCATAAATATGTATAATTATTAGATGTCAATTTTAGAAAAATGTTAAAAATAAAGACTAACATTTTTCAGAAATACCATCAGTTTAATTTTTATCAAACTGATTGAATAAAAGTATGCAATTACAGGGATCAGTGTCATTCGAGGATGTGGCTGTGGACTTCACCCAGGAAGAGTGGAATCAACTGGACCCTACTCAGAGGACCCTATACAGAGATGTGATGCTAGAGAATTATAGCCATCTTGTCTCTTTGGGTGAGGATGGCTTCCCTGAGTAATTCATGGTGTCCCAGTAGAGTAATTTTCCATCTCTGAAGAGCTTTAATACTTTGACCTTAGGTTCTAGGGATTAAAGATTCTTATTCCCTCTTAAACTGAACAAGATGTTTGTATTTTCATCTCCCATGTGAAATTTACCCTCATTAAAACATACCTTCCTAACTTTTTGAAGGCTTGAAGGCTACACAGAGGTAGCCAAGTTTCATTTGATTTCCCCTTACAGGGTATCCTATTTCCAAACCAGAAGTGATTGCCTCTTTGGAGCAGGGAGTCCTTGGGATCATAAAGAGAGAAATCCCAAGTTCAAGTTATACAGGTAAGAAGGGAGAGTTGGGAGATGATGAGAGTAAGACCCTAAATGCTTTGTAAGGGCTGTCCATCTTTGAAAGCTCAGAAATATCTCTTTAAAGGATATGTACTATTATTGGTAACTCCAACTTGTTGGTTTTGTGAGTTATTGCCTCATGATAATCTTAGAATGAGATAGTGAGGAACTAGATTATACTCTAGCCTAGTCCTGCTGCTGCTTGTTTCATTCACCAATAATTTTCAGCCTTTCTTTTTCTTTTTCTTGCTTTTTTTTTTTTTTTTTTTTTTTTTTTTTTTTTTTTTTTTTTTTTTTTTTTTTTTTTTTTTTTTTTTTTTTTTTTTTTTTGAGACAGTGTCTTGCCATTCAGCCCAGTCTGGCCTTCAACTTGTGATCCTCCTGCCTCAGCCTCCTGAGTGCTGGAATTACAGGTGTATGCCACACTGTCCAGCTGTTTTCAGCCTTTCTGAAAGGCTATTTGCATTCTGAGTTCCTCTCCCCATAAATCCGAGATCTGCTACCCTGCCAGTATCTTTTTTCCTATCATGGCTCCCTAAACCAATTTTTATCTTCTCTTCCTAGTTTTAAGCTATTTTTCTTAAACAATCATGTTACTTATATTTATTGTAACTTTACTGTTCCAATATCTATTAGATCAACTTGGTTTTTTTTTTCCCCTCAAGCTCTGAGTGTAGGAGAGACATGTGCTTGGAATTTCTTACTGACTGGTATGTAGACTTAAAGAAAATAAAAGTAAACCCTATCAAAGGTCTGCTTCTGATAAAGGTGTATTTACAGATTGTGGTTTCTTCCTCTTCTTTCCAGAAGATGAGCAAGCTGAAGACCAGCTGGAGAGGTACCAGGAAAACCAAAATACACACCTGAGGCAAGCTATATCCATTATCGAAAAAACTGTAACTGAGGAAGGAGGCCATGAATGCGATGGATTTATAAACCCACTTCCTCAGAACACATGGGTAGTTTCTTCAGGAAACACACCATATATGAATGACTCATATGGGAGAAGTTTTGAAGATAATTTAGGTTTACTCAGTCCTGATAGTCTGAGCTTTGCAGCCCAGGAATGTTATGAATGTAATGGATGTGGGAAACTATTAATTCATGGCAGGCCTGAGATAAATGATGGACTGAAACCCCATGACTATAATGCATATGGGAAAGGTCATAATCATAACTTTGTTCAGTATAATATGACTCAAGCTGGAGAGAGAACCTATGAATGTCCCGAGTGTAGAATAACCCTCAGCACGAATTCACTCCTTATTGTTCATCAGATCACTCATATAGGTGAGAAACCTTATGAATGGGCAGAATGTAGAGAAGCATTTGACAAGACGGCACACCTCAATATGCATCAGACAATGCACACAGGAGACAAACTCTTTGAATGTAATGAATGTGGCAAATCCTTCAGAGAGGAGTCAACACTGCACATACATCACAGAACTCATACAGGTGAAAAACCGTATGTGTGCGCTGAGTGTGGCAGTGCCTTCCAAGAAAAGACAAATCTCATTATACATCGGAGAACTCACAAAGGAGAGAAACCCTATAAATGTTCAGAATGTGAGAAAACCTTCAACCAGAAGGCACACCTCAGTGTGCATCAGAGAACACACACAGGAGAGAAACCTTTTGAATGCACTGATTGTGGCAAATACTTCAGAGAGAAATCGACACTGAATATTCATCAAAGAACTCACACAGGAGAGAAACCATATGTGTGCAATGAATGTGGCAAAGCCTTCCGAGAAAAGACGAAGCTCATCATACATCAGAGAACTCACACAGGAGAGAAACCCTATGAATGTTCAGAATGTGGGAGAGCCTTCAACCAAAAGGCACATCTCAGTGTACATCAGAGAACACACACAGGAGAGAAACCTTTTGAATGCAATGAATGTGGCAAATCTTTCAGAGAGAAATCAACACTGCGTAGACATCAAAGAATCCATACAGGAGAGAAACCTTATGTGTGTGGAGAATGTGGTAGAGCCTTCACTCTTAAGCTAAGCCTCAGTGCTCATCAGAGAATTCATACAGGAGAAAAAACAGATGGATGTACTGTATGTGGAAAAGTCTTTTCCCGGAAGTCATATCTCATGTTACACCAGAGAGCTCATACAAGAGAGAAATTTGAGAAATCCTATGAATGCAATGAATGTGATAAAGCCTTCTTCCAGAAATCATATCTCATTATTCATCAGAGAGTTCACACAGGGGAGAAACCCTATGAGTGTAACATATGTGAGAAAGCTTTCTCCCAAAAATCATATCTCATTATACATCAAAGAACTCACACAGGAGAAAAACCCTATAAATGTGATAAGTGTAGCAGAGCCTTCAGAGAGAAGTCCAAACTCACTGTACATCAGAGAACTCACATAGGAGAGACACCCTATGACTGTTCTGAATATGAGAGAAATCTCCCAGAGGTCAAAGTTCAGCATGGATTAGATGACTTGGAGAGAGGAGAAACCAAAGAACTGAAAGTGGAAAATCTTTCATAGAAAAATCAAAGAAAAAGTAAATGTAAATGGTAAGCTGGGAGATTGTGCTGAGCTCGGGTGATCATGGAAGGCTTTTCTGAGGGCATGAGATTTGAACTTAGACTTGAAAATGAAGCACCAGCCATACTGGAGGAAAAGCATTCCAGGAATAAGGAATAGCAAGGTCCTGAAGCAAAGAACTTGGCCTCTGTACTAGTATTATGGATATGTATTGAATGATCATCTCACATCAAAGAGATTGTTCAGCACTGAAATCTTTTAAGGCCTTCAGTAAATGAGAGCTGTCAGTTGGAAGCCAAACCTCATCATAAATCTGAGCAGAGGTATCAAGGGAAACCCAATTTAACTAATTTCAATATAGTCCCTTGGAAATGATATAAGGGAAATATGTTTCCAAATTTGACAAACTCTTATAGAAAAAAATTAAGGAAACCTTAGAAGAACACCAATTTTGTCATCTCACAATGGGGAGAAAGCACCATCTCCAAGAAAAAAGTTTACCAAATGATATGAAGGTACAGCTTTAAAGATAACCACTAAAGGAACAACAATGAAGAATATACTGTAAATGTTCCTAATCATTAGAAAGGATACAAAGTCAGAACAATGTAGAGAAAATACCACTAGGATATCAAATTCAATTTCCAGAAGTAGAAGTAGCAGCATTTGATAATGCCAGTGTTGCCACCTCAGCCTGTTCTATGGCCAAGATTTTGGCTATTTCTCTGCGTGGACCTTCCCCCTTTCTGAGACTGATTGTACAGCCTTCCCAGAAAGACTATAAGCTGCCTGCCTGATAGGCTTTTAGAAGATTAATTTTGACTTAAATCCACCACAGTTTATTTCTGCTGCTTTGGATGAGTAACTGTCACATTCAGAAGTCAGTACCCAAGTAGTGGCACCCTTTCTTGACCCCCACGGGCATGTGAAATTTGGTTATCTGTGTTGGTTGGGGCCAAACACAGGGGACTTCCAGTTGGCCTTAGGGAAGGGGGCTTGAACTTTCCTTGGCATGCAGTGGCAGCTTGCTGCTTTATTGATCATTTGTGCTTATTTTGGATGAAGTGAACATTGAAAGCAAGGCTTTGGCTAATTGAGAAGCCACTTCCAACCAAGGACTTTAAAGGATATGAGGGACTGCTTCCTCATCAGAGTGGCTACTTCCATTTGGGCTGGCCATTGAAAAGAAAGAGAATGGCAAGTTCAAATTCTTAAATGCTCTGCTCAAGACACAGACTGAAACTCAGGCATTCTGTACAAAGAAAGTATTACCTTGTGCATCCATTGAATTCCTTGCTTAAATTCCTAGTCTGTCATTGGCAATTTAGGATTTGGATTGTGAAAGAGGTGATGGGAGGCTGAGAGTTAGAATGGTGATATGTGGGAAGATGTGGGAAAATGTGAATATTTTAAAATCTCAGTTCCCACTGAGCTTCTTGTGTAAACTGAATCCAAGTCTATTCTCCTCTGAAGAGACTGTATATGTCTTAAATAAAGACTGTAGTGACCTTATCTGAGATTGATACTTCTCAAGGGAAGCCATTTTTCATATCCTTCCACCCTACCCCTCTATCTCCAAACCTATAACTGACATTTTTTGATACAGGGTCTTCCTGTGCAACCCAGGCTGGTCTTGGACTTGCAGTCCTCTTGCTTCTACCACCCAAGTTCTAGGATAACAAGTGTGCATTGCCACACCTGGATCTGTAACTGACTTACATATCAGCCACTGTATGTGCTTTATAAACATTAATTCATTTAATCCCAATAATCCCGTGAAGTTGTTACATTATGATCCTCATTTTCCAGATGAGGAAACTGAGGCACAGAGAAATTAAATGCCTTTTTCAAGACAACACAGCTAGTAAGTGGTTGAGATGGTATTTGAACCAAGGAGAACCTATGCTCTTAATCACTCCACTGTCTTCCTCCACCCCAAGTGATCTGGTATCTCTTGATTTGAGCTGTAAGGCTATGGAGGAAGTGATTGAATCAGGGTACCTCCAGGCCTTGGAAAAATGAAGAGTCAGGCATCTGACAGGCAGTGGCTCTTGCCTTGATTGTAGATATCATCCTTTATTAAATCCACAAAAGAAAATAAGAGGTAAAGAAAACCTCTCTCTAGGAATCTTGAGTCACCCATTAATTTTCCTTGAGTTAGTTTTCACATGCACTTTACACCCTTTGAGCCATTCCGATAGATCATGGCCAGCACAGTGCAGGCTCCAGGAATCCCTGGGAAATGAAGGGAGGGAGGCATGAAGAAGTGGACAAGTTGATGGGGTGGCAGTACCAATATTTCTGACTCTCCAGAATCAAGATCATCTGCATGAACTTACCAGGCCTTCATACTATTCTGTGAGGACACGATCCTCTTAGCACACAAGATGTCATCCAGAATATGACGGTTGAGCAGGTCTGAGGGTAGGGGAGAGAGGGACAAGGTGATCTGTGCGTTGGGGACAGGGTAGCAGTATATGGAGGGCCCAGTATTTCTAGGTTGCTTAAGCAGTCTGAGTAACATCAGCCACTATGTTGGCTGATCGTAGATGATCTTTATTCTTTGTCAGCTGGTTATAAATTATTTCAACTGCCATGTTGATTGGTTATGTACAACCTTAATTCATGTTGACTGATCTTGGATGACCTTGACTATCATGTTGGCTGGTTATGAATAACCCCAATCACCACATTGGTTGGTCCTAGACAACCTCAAATTCCATGTTGGCCAGCTCTGGGGGATTTCAACTATCATTATGTCTGGTTATGAATCATCTCAACTGTAATGCTGGCTGGTCTGGCTTCACCTCAACTACCATGTTGGCTGAGACCCTACTTAACTGCCATGTTGGTCAGTCCTGGTGACTTCAAATACAATGTTGTTATATCCTGGATAAACTCAACTACTGTTTTGACTGGTTATGAATGACCTCAATCTCTATACTGGCCGGTCCTGTTTAATCTCAGTCACCAGGGTGCCTAGTGAGCTTAACGGCCATGTTACCTAGATCAGGATGATCTTTAACTGCCATTTGGTTAATTATTCATGTTCTCAACCACCATGTTGACCAGTCCTGGACAATCTTAACTACCATTTTGACTAGTTATAAATAACTTTGACCTCCATTTTAGCTAATTCCGGACTACCTCAATTTCTATATTGTTTCAAACTGAACCTTAACCTTCATTTTAGATAGCCTTGAAAAAACTCATCGTTCATTTACCCTGTCTTAGTCAACCTCAACCTCTATGATGTCCACTTCTGGACAACCTCAACCTTCAATTTGGCCAATCTTGGGTGACCTTTTCTGCAATGTTGACAGTACTTGGAGAACCTCAACCTCCACTTTTCCTCAAATAATCTTAGTCTCTATTTTCGCTTGTCTTGGACGACCTGAACCACAATTTTGGCCAACCTTGAACAATTTTGACTGCTATTCTATTATCCTCAGAACCACCACACTTTTGTCTGGAATGTTCTCTCATTTCTTCCCAGAGATAGTTTGTTTCTGTTCCTACTACTGGATATCTGCCTCTTCCCTCAGGGGCTAGCTAACCTTAACCCCAAATCAGGACATTTCCTCCCTCTATTTTATGTGGAGCTAGGTTTCCTGATTCCCAAGACTCAGAAAACTGAAGCTTCCATTCTAGCCGAGGCATGGGGGCTCTGCATTTTCTTGACCTAGACAACCTCTTGGTGTAGTCTAGCTAAGGATTCAAGATGCTGTCTCTAACAGCCTAGGAAACTCTCTTCCTTTCTCCATAATTTTTTGCTTTTGCAGGAGATTATAGTTTAGACCACCTTGCCTCCTGTGTGTGGCACACAAGGTGAGGCAGGGCTTCCATGTCTCCCCAGGGCTGCCTTACCACGACAGTTCATGTGACAGAGGTTCTGGGTAGGTGTGACACCATTGTTACACCACCAGGCGGAGTTCAGCTGGAAAATGCCATATTCACTGCTGCCGTCGGGATTGTGGTTAACGAAGGAGGTATCAAAGCCACTCTCATAGTGTGCCATGCATAGCCCTGAGGCAGGGAGAGGGGAGGTAGGACGTTGGCATAGGGCCAAGGAAGAGGGAAGGTTAGGACAAGGAGAGTGGAAACAGGGATGATTGTCAGTTGTGAGGGTGATGAACTTGGTATGGTGGGGATGTGTTGAGGTTGGTGATTTTGGTGAGATATCAGTGATGTGGATGGAGATGGTATTCATGGTGATGATAGTAGTGATATTGATGGTAGTGATGGTGTTGATGGCAGAGATTAAAGTGATAGTTGTGAAGGTGATGATGATGATTATGGCATTAGAGTTGAATTAAACCACTTAATCACAGTCAAGGGGTAACTAAAAAGATCATGCCCTGGCCCAGAAGGGTGAAATATGACAAGGGAGGCCTAGGTCTGAGTGTAGTGGGTGATCTGGGGTGTGGACTTGGGGCAACTGGAGTCTCACAGTCTCCAACGCTGAAACCTCTGAAGCCGTTGAGGCCTGCCTTCTCCAGCTTCCTTGCCAGTTCGCAGCGTTCATAAATCTTGGCATCAACAGTGGCAACCATCAGTGTGGCCAAGATCACTACCACAGTGCCCCAGGCCTGCATTATGACACCCACAAGACCTTCTAGCTGAATCCTTCCTCCAGACTCACTCCGTGATTATCAGAATTAAGGGTATTCTGGAACTCTAGGCTCTATGAGCACTAGTCTAAATGGTAGATTCCGGAATACAGAAGCCAGAGGTCTGAGCTCACTACTTTCCTCAGTGCCAGCTCTATTAGAGACCAAGAGACACACACAAGAAAAAGACATATACACAGAGTTGGAAGGAGACAAAGACAAGGAGAAACCCAGAGATATCAGAAAGAGATGCAGAGAAGGGGGTTGGGGACACATAAAAGATGAGGCTTGGGTACTAGGCCTTACACTGGGCCCACATTCACCTACATTCCTTAACGCTGTCCCACTCTACCCTTGCTACTCATAGTTTGCCACATGGTTACCTCCATTTCCACTCACTCTGACCCACGTTACCTCCATTCATCCCTCTGCTGAGTGGTCAATGCTGTTCACTGCACTGTGTCTACTACCACCTCTGATTTTTCATGCTCTGCAGAATATGGCCACCATGCCCCCACCCTCTGCCCCTCATTACCTACATTTACTCATTGTTTTAGTCTGTTTTTGCTGCTACAACAGAATACCCGAGACTAGGTAATTTATTAAGAACAGAAATTTAGGTCAGATGCCATGGTGCATGCCTGTAATCCCAGCTACCTGGAAGGCTGAGGCACGAGGATGCTGAGTTTGAGACCAGAGGCAGCCTGTGCAACTTAGTGAAAACTTTTCTCAAAGAATAAAAAAGGGGGCAGGGGTACAGCTCAGTAGTATTTGCCCAGCAGGGGCAAGGCTCTGGGTTCACCCTCCCAGTACTGGAAAAACAAAACAAAACCACAACAACTCATAAAAGATTTGCTATGTAGCAAGCATTGTTCTAAATCCCTTCCAATTATCAACTCATTTGTCACCACAACCTTAATGAGGTAGGCACTGTGATCTCTATTTTATAGATGAGGGAACTTAGCACAGAGAAGTTAAGAGTCATGGCCTATGTTACACAGCTGGTTGGTGGGGGTTTGAACTTAGGCTAGCCTCAGCATGTTTGTTTGTGTCTGTTTCCTTCCCTGCTATATTCCCAATATGTAGAACACTACTTGGCATACAGGAGGTGCTTAAGCACATTCCCATGAGGTCGTATTCTAGTGGGGCAAGGCAGATAATAAGCCAGTCAAATATTTATGTATTTTTAACCTTAAAATATAATGCTAGATTGCTTCATACTGGTCTTTCAAAAATCTGATCCTTCTTAGGGTTTCCCATTATGTCCAGAAAGAAATATAAGCCCCTTCCCTAAGGCCTGCAACACCTAGCTATGGCCCACACCTCCTACACTCCCAACACACTGATAGTGTTTCAGCTCATGCAGAGAAACCAACTGGTCAGCCACTATTTAACATACTACTCCCTTCATCCCCACCGTGTGTATCTGTGTCCCATGTCCCTGTTTATTCTTCAGCTTGTCTGCATGGAGTGCTACCATTCTTTAAACGCTAGAACGTAAACTCCCAGTACTAGCCACTGGATGGAGCCAGCGACTTTTCCCTACCCTCCTCGTCTATGCATGGCAGACAATGCTGCCCAGAATTCCCTTTAATTACACTTTCAACCCCGTTGCTGCCCTGTGAATTCAAGACATGAAATTTTTGCCTGCTAAAATCTTTCCTTTAAGTGAGAACTTCCTCCTCCCCACCTTGCCATAAGAAAATTGGTGTCTGAAGTCTTATAAATGCTAGCCTCTGCAGAACAAAGTAAACACATGCTCTGCACCTCCAACCTAGGCGGGAAGAGACGCACTAGACGCAGGCATGTGGTTTCCGAACAGTGACGTCACCGGCACGGACGCTCCCCGTCTGCGCGTGCGCAGCAGCCCCATCACCTTTGCCCTTAGGGGCTCCATGTTGACTGTGGGTGGATGCAGGCTCAGAGGCGTCTTTGAGCATGCGCAGAATTGGCGCGGCAGCTCTTTAGGCACCAAGCCAGAGAGTCAGCCCCGAAGCGGAAGTGCCTGTCAGATTGAGTTCTTGTAAGGGTCTTTTCAGCGGAGAGCAGAAAATCTGCTGTGAAGAGTGGGGTTGAGGAGCGAGTGCCAGGGGTAGTGGGCTGAATGATGGGGGGGTGGGTTAGGGGTTGGGTGAAGGGAGGTTTGTAAGGGTCAGTGATGTGAGGGTTTGGGGGTTGAGTGATGGGGGCCTGACAGGTCAATGAATGAGGGTCTGCGGGCTCAATGGTGGACAAAGTTGTACAGCTAATTAGGATTGAGTGAGGCTTATTAAACTTTGACTTCTACACATCTTCCAGCACAGTGGCCTGCGCTAAGTGTTCACGCGCATCCCTGAGGCTCCTCTTTAGATACGCCCGGCATCTGCCTCCGCACGTCTCCCCCTGCCGGGTCCCTGAGGTAGGGATTTGGCGTGAATGCTCCAGCTGAAGTGAATCTGCACCCAAAGCCCTCTTTCCTGCATCTGAGCGATCGTAGTGAGGTGAGGAGAAGAAAGGAGAGGTACCTGAGGACTTACCTGACCTCGGGCCTTGGCCACTGTTTCGGGACGGGGGGTGGGGGTTGGGGGGA
>VMDO01025821.1:0-27654 GCA_007922755.1 Pedetes capensis | reverse complement strand
AAAAAAAAAAAAAAAAAAAAAAAAAAAAGAATTTCACTGTAGTTTTCTCACTTTCCGTCAGATGCTTATTAAACATTTGGTTTATAAGATATTAGATCTGCTTTTTAAAGTGTAACTTAAATATTAACTCCATAAATACTTATTGAGTGACCGACTATGTGCCAAGCACTGGAGAAAAAGTGGCAAAAAGGAGAGCCAGGGTCCCCCTTTCTAGTGAGTTGGCACTCAAGCAGGGGAGACAAACTAGAAACTCATAGTATATGAACAAGAAATACACTAGACAGTCATGAAACTCACTATGGTAAACTGAAGCAGGGAATGTAATAGGATGACTGGGTAGCTCTTCTTTTATCAGAGTAATCAGGAAAGACCTCTCTGAGAAAGTGATATGCCAGTTGAAAAAGAAAAGGAAGGAAAGAAAGAAGGGAGGGAGGGAGGAAAAGAAAGGAGGGAGGAAGGAAGAAACAAGAAGGAAGAGAGAGAGAAAAACAGGAAGGAAGGAAAGAAAGAGAAAAAGAAAGAAAGAGAGAGAAAGAGAGAAAGGAAAGAAAGGAAAGAAAGAAAGAAAGAAAGAAAGATAGAAAGAAAGATCTGATTAGCCGAGACTCCTTATATGGTCCCTATATATCTGTGATCGTCCTCAGTCACTCTCAACTCGCATGAGAACTGTTGTAAAATCAAAGCGTGGCATTTTGAAGACTTTGTATAAAGTAACTTACTCTTTTTATTTATAGATTTTAGAAATATTAATTTTCTGCATCCTCCTGTATTTCCATGAAAGAAAAGGAATGAAGAACATTGTGATTCTCCTAACTCTGGTGGCACTTCTAGGTAAGGGCCTATTTTGTGTTCTTGATCAAGCCATGCTAAGTCATAAATGAAGTTTGAAGGGAAATACTTGAGCAGTCTATTCTTTCTTCGCTGTTTCTATTTTTCAACTTTGACCTATAGAAAAAGCTAAGTCTAAATTATACAAAGGATACTTTGCATGCCCACTACTTAATATATATTTACTTTTTTAAAGATGCATTTAAGAAAAAAAAAAAGATGCATTTAAGGATTTTTTTTACTTCTTGGTAATTTTATTTACTCTGTAAATCTTTGAGGATTTTTTAAGCAAGAAATTGAAAACTATTAAAAAGGACAAACTAATGAACCCTATTGAAACTTTTGGATCAGAAATTACTTAACAAGATTATGGTTTTTTAAATTTTAAAATGTGCCTAATATGAAAACATAAATAAGTACTATGATTTTCTGAAATACCACATTTCTTCATTTCTTCATTTATCAGCTCATTTACTTTTTTCCCAGGAGACTCCTTGTGAGATTTGAAATCTGTTGCTTAGATAACCCAGTCTATTTTGATGACTCCTCCTTCCTCTCCTATGCTCCCTTCCCTGCCTCACCCTCACACACAAGCGCTCTCTCTCTCTCTCTCTCTCTCTCTTCCTCTCCCTCTCTCTCATATACCAGGCCTAGGAGATCTTGCTAAACATTTGAGAAATTCCCTCTTCAAAAATGTGCTTATAACTCTTCTTGTACCTCTTCTTTGCCAATAAGATGGCCAGTACATCAGGTACTGTTTGTTATGACTTTGTAAGGTGTACACGCACCGTTGGGGCAGGCTATAGCCTCCATGTTAATGACATGCTGGGGTTTTCATTTTTCCATATCATCTAGTTCTCTGCTTTGCATAGGAGGATTTGTGTTTGTGACAGTTACTTTAATAACAGACATAGGCTATACCATACTCAGGCATGTTGTTGATCAAGAAAGCAGAGAAGGAACTTTGTATTTATTTCTTTCCAAATTACCAGATGAGAACAAAAGCAAAAAGCAAAGAAAGAAAATGTATATTATATAGGAAAATATTGAAAATAAAAGAAACTTTAAATAGGTACATAACAATAGCAGATTTAAGATCATACATATCAGTTACGAGCATACATGTAAATGGAATAAATTTAAGTAGCAAAAAAATAAAGATTCTCAAATTGGACTTCAGCAAAATTCTGAGATTGATTTTGAAAAAGGTTCTAAAATTGGATCCAGCCCATTTGCACAGGTACAGCTCTATGAGATCTATTATAATAGCTCCCTGCTGCCCTGGCCTCCAGGGTAGCTCCTTCTGAGATGCCTCCTCTTCCAGCCCTGCCACAGCACTAAATATTAAGGCAGCAACCTCCAGGACTGGCATCATTTCTGATTGGCCCTGCTGAATGTGAAAAGTTTTGGCTATGTACATCAATTTTATCCAAAACAAGGTAACTCAGGTTGAAAGTAGAAGAAAGCAGGGACCATGATATTAAGTTGAAAATCAAGACAGAAAACATTAAATGTGACAAAGGGAGTTATTTATTCTGGTAATGAATCCAATCTGGAAGAACATCGTGTCTAACACACTATGGAAAGTCCTCAGAAAGATGCAAAACTGTATCAATACAAATGTAAGAGGAGTAAGAGGTTTCTCTCAGCTCACAGAAGACAGGTAGACATATAAATATGCGAAGTTAGAGGATCTGATTACTTCATGTCAAACTAGTAACTCTAACATGGAACTGTAAATGCTGAAAACAGAGAACACACTTTCCATTCAGTGCCTTTGTATCATTTACAAAAACTGATTATATAATTGGCAAAAAAAAAAAATCTGTGATAAATTCCAGGAAGTTGAAATAATGCACACCACATTCCCAGCTAACAGTGAAATAAAAACAGAAAACAATAACAAAAATAGAAACCAATAAAATCCTACTACCTGGAAATGTTAACCACACTCTTAAACTGCAGCTGGGCAAAGTAGAAACCAAGACTTAATTACAGCATGTATTTTAAAAATTATTGTGAAAATACTTAATATTAAACCTATATTTATTGACTAATGCTATATTCATTGGAGAAGGATGTGGCACCCACTCCCGAGGCAATCCTGAAACAGTCAGCCATTGAAAACCCTATGAGGGTCGCTATGAGTCGGGCTCGACTCCAGGGCACCTAACAACAACAACAACAATGCTATATTCAGAGGGAATTAATTGCTTTAAGTGTAGTCAAAGCACTCTGCTCCCCTTTCCTCCCCTAAACAGTCCTTCTGCTTTCATGTCTTATATGTGTATATATTTTTAAATCTAGATTCTGCATATGAGAGAAAATGCGGTATTTGTTTTTATTTCCCACCATTCTACTCTTGTTCCCCCTCTTCCCTCCTATTAAGTCCCTTTCTTCCTCCCCAAATACTCCCCTTTCTGCTTTTAAATGACTTATTTTTAAAGAAAAACAACTGTAGAAGAAGTAAAGGAACTTTTAAAAAGCCACATTCTGCAAAAGAACCAGGCCTAGAAAGTTTCAAAGGTTACATCTTCAAACCTTTAAGGAACAGATTATTCTGATGTTGTTGGAACTATTTGAGGACATAAGAAGAAAGCTTTTGCTTTCAAAAAAATATAATCAGATAATTCTGATCTCAAATATGAAAAAGATAGCTCAAAATATAGCACACTATGAACTAATTTCACTGCCAAATATTGGTGCAAAAAAAATCCCAAGTGAAATATTAGCAAATAGAATGCAGAGCAAATCGTACTTCACAACAGAGTGATCTTAATGATACTGGATCTTTTTCTTTGTAACACTTAGAACAATTTGTACTTACATTCTACTTATGTGTTTAATACATTGCTAAGAGCTTGTTATCCTTGCCAGATTAATCCCATAAAGACAGAGCATGTCATTTAGTAATATTATTACTTTTATTGGTACATAAAATTGAAAACAATAAGTACACAGTAAACATTTAATAGTTAACTAAGAAAAGATGACTCTTCAAGAAACAATCCATTAATGAATCAAAGTAGAAATATCAAGTTTTTTTCAAGTGCTACAAACTTTCAGACATAAAATGAATATGTTCTAGGACTTTAACATACCACATGATGACTATGGTTAACAATACTGTATTATATGTTCAAATTTTGCTAAGAGTAGATATTAAATGTTCCTACCAAACATGAACAAAAATGATAACTGTGTGAGGTGATCAATGTGTTTCCCAACATAATTGTGTGGTGATCATTTCACAATGTATGTGTATATTTGATCATCACATTGTATACCTTGGATTTATACAATTTTATTTTTCATTGTTGTTACCTCAACAAACCTGGAAAAAATGCATAAGAAAGAAATATTATATAATTATCTAAATAGATGTTGAAGAGGCAGGTTAAAGTTTAATATCCATTCTTAATTAAGAACTTGATGGTGGAATACCAGAAGTGTTCTCATTATAGTAAGAAAGACAAGTATCATGTTTTCTCTTATATGCAGAATCTAGATTTATATAAATGAGATGATGAGAGGTAAATGCCATAGGTAAAGGTGTATGGATTAGCCATGGATCATAGAGCAGCTTTGAAAAATATAGTGTTAAGTGCAATGGAAAAGGTAGCAAACAATGTACATACATTCACTGTGATTGAAAGTAGGTATGATACATAAGTTGATATATAAAAATTCAGTTAAACTTAGTGAAGAAGGAACAATATAAGGAGTAGAAAGAAGGAAAGAGGGAACTAGCAAAGGGAAGCGAAGATTGGGGAAGGTGGAATGGGGAGGAGAATCAATGTAGAGGGATAAAGGAGGAGAGGATAATCTCAATGTAAATGATGCAACTTCATGGGAAAAATAGAGGAACATAACCCAAATATGCATATGAGTTTTACAACATATTAGTCAAAAGTTTCCATAAAGCTTTTAAGTTGATAAAAGTGTAACCAAAAGTGATATAATAGTTGCATAATGGAAATAGCCAATGCTGTATTACTCTGTACCCCACCAAAATTTACCAATAAAGGGAGAAAAAAAAAAGGTATGTATAATATGTGGATGAGGTGGCACACACCTGTAATCCTAGCAACTCAGGAGGCAGAACCAGGAGGATCACGAGTTCAAGACCAGAGGCAGCCTGTGTAACTTAGTGAGACCCTGACTCAAGATAAAAAATAAAAAAAGTGGTGTCGGGGGGTCCACCTCAGTGGCAGAGCACTTGCAAAATATGTGTGAGGCCCTGAATCCAACCTTCAAGTGCTGTCAAAAAAAAAAAAAAAAAAAAGGAAGAAAGGTACATACAGTGCAAAAACTGGAAATGAATGAGAGGGAGTGGGAAAGCATAGTGATTTCTTTATTGTTGCTATAATAGTGATTGTTCAATAGATTGAAAAATGGAAATGAAAAGGAAATAGCAAGTGAGGGTGATCAGAAACAAGAAATTCTGCCTTCTAGAGTGGCTCCTTTTGCCCATGACTGTGATCACCTTTCATTTATACAACTATATTTTTAAATTGTTAATTGACGATCTGTAATTGTATAAATTTATGGGGTACTAAATGATGTTAGCCTGCAGCCCTACCACTGTGGCCTCCGATCCCGTCAGATCTCAGAAGCTATGCAGGGTTGGGCCTGGTTAGTACTTGGATGGGAGACTGCCTGGGAACACCAGATGCTGTAGGCTTGGGAGAAGGACCTGGCCCACTCCCAAAAATCAATCCGCCGTTGAAAACACTATGAATAGCAGAGAAGCATGACAATAGGGTTTTGTCTATTGTACATAGGATTGCTATGAGTCATTCACCAACTGGACAGCACCTAACAACAAGTGATGTTATTATGACCTATAAGTCCCATGTGGAATAATTAAATCAAGCTATTTAACATGTTCATCACCTCAAATACTGATCATTTTTTGTGATGAGAACATTTGAAATTTCTTAGCAATTTTTAAATGTCCTCAGAATCTCAGGCAGAAGTTACACGATAGGGTTTTATTGTTTGTTTGTTTTGAGTTGTACAGTGTAATGAATATAGCTAATGACAGAGTCTTGTGACCTATTTTCTTAAAGGAATCCAAGCCTCTGGGCACAGTCCTTTCAGGGATCAGGAAGCTGGGAAAGCCAGGAACTACTGCTCTATCCTTAGCACCCTCTGGTTGTCAAAGCAGAGTTAGTAAATAAAATATCAATGGCTCTCATCAGGAGACATTGCTCTAGGATCTAGCCATCTAGGAAGTCCTTGGAACATGATGAAAAACTAAGAATCAACTAAGAGAGCCAGATTTCAAAAATGGAGTCAGCAGTATGTTGGGAAAAAATAGTGTAGTTATAGTGATGAAAGGAATATGTTTATTGTTGATGATTAAGAAAATAGAGAAAGATACAAAGAAAACTATAAAAATCTGAGTCATGGAGCATGTAACACAGTACGACCCAGTGTGACTGGCATTGTCGGGAAGGCACATTGCCCGGGTATTTCAGAAGCCTTCACACAGTGGCTGTCAACACAGTAATTCCCTTCAGGTGATTTTCCAAATGACATAGGCAGAGTGATAGACTTATGTTCAAGAATAGTCACCGCAGCTTCGTTTTTAATAGTAAGAGAAAATTAATTCAGTCTAAATATCCAAAAATAGAGAATTGTCAAATTAAATTATACATTCGTGCAAAGGTGTTCTTTACAGCCAATAAAAGTCAGGATTGAGAAGACTATCTTATAGCATAGAAAATACTTAATTGTAATGGAAAATAGTTTCATAAGTAGTGTACCATGTGATTCACATGTTTTGATACAGCCTTCCTTGCAAATGGAGAAATAATGATGTGCCCAAATGTTAAAAATGATTTGGAGACAAACTCAGAAAGACAAATACTGCATATTTTCTGTCATACATGGAACCTAGCTTTATATGTTGTTGTTGTTGTTGTTAGGGGCCATTGAAATCATGTCTGACTCATAGCAAACCTCATAGGGTTTTCAATGGCTGATTGTTTCGGGATTACCTCAGGAGTGGATTGACACATCCTTCTCCCGTTTTTGTGGTGCTGGGAATCGAACTCGGGACCTCAGAGATTGCAGAGTGGTGCTCTACTAACTGAGCTAAATCCCAACCCTAGCTACACACACACACACACACACACACACACACACACACACACACACACACGCACGCACACCAAAGACATGAAAGTAAAAGGGGGACTGTGGGGAGGGACCAGCAAGAGGGGGACAGAGGGACAAGAAAGGGTAATGGGAGAGTGAATAGGAGCTAAGTACATGGTACACATGTGTGAAAATGTCATAATGAAAACCATCATTTTGTACAATGAATATAGGCTAATTTTTTTTAAAAGAGAACTAAAATTGATTCAGACTCTGTGCCCAATTAAAGCCAAAGGTCCAGCTGAGGGAAAATGATCTTCAAGTGAGTACTGAGATTACAGGTGATTTAAATTTTTCTTTCTAGGCTTTTTTGCATTTTCCATTTTTTAAAAAAATGAGCATATGTACTTTTACAAATTTTTAAAAAATGAGTATAAAGTTTAGTCATTATCAGTACTACAGATTACATCTGAAAGTCTCTTCATATAGTTTCTTCTAATCTTTTTTTCTATGCATGCATAAGTGTTTTCTATTCTCCTATATACAGAAATAGGATGATACATTACAATTTTGTATTTGCACAATCCCCATCAACCACCCTCTCCTCCACACAACTTTTGAAGTACTTGACATCTGAGTAGAAATAACTTGTTAATAATAACCAGTTAATAGTGATTGTGCATGGTGATTGTGCATGCTTTGAAAATATAATGATTAGATAAACAAATTGATAGCTCTTTTAGAAGTTTAATAAAGAATTCTAGCTTTTTTATGTAAGTATAATTTAAAATCAAGTGGTGATTAAATTACATGACCTTTAAGGTTCTCTACAATCCTGAAGTTCTAGGACTAATGGAACAGTGTGTTCAACTCCTTCTCCATTAATTATCCCTTTGGGAGACCCAGATGTTCAGATCATTAGACTGTAACCACATTGTACTCCAATTTCAGAGAAGTGTTTTAGAAGGAAATCAAGGTCCCTGAAGAGGTGACCTACAAACTTAAGCCATCAAAGTAACCCAGAGATCTCCACAGATATTTAAAATTCCTAGATTAGCTAAAATATTACTGTTATCATAATCAGTTAGATACAACATGAAATATGTCTCCAAAAAAAGAGCATTTTAACACAGAGCAGGGCCTGATTGCAAGGGCCTCTTTGTTCAGATAGGGGGTTCATTTTTAGAATTTATCACCTGGTCTCCTCTGTTCATTGTAACTTTTTAACTGAAAGAAAATGCCTAATTTAGAAGTGTACCCTAGTCGTCTTCAAATTAAATGTATTTTCAGATCTTGGAAAAGGAAATTATAGGAGGCTCTCCAAGGTTGGCTTTCACCTGCTGTTCTCTCTGTGTGTGTGTGTGTGTGTGATATATAAAGAAATAAAACCCTTACCAAAGCTAAAAGAAAAACCTCAGATATATCATGACCACAAGGGCTGGGGTTTAGCTCTGTTGGTAGAGTGCTGCGTTGTACTCTCTGAGGACCCACATTCAATCCCCAGCACCGCAAAAATGGGAGAAGGACCTGGCAATCCACTCCCAAAGGTATCCTGAAACAATCAGCCATAGAAAACCCTATGAGGGTCACTATGTGTCAGACACACTCCAGGGCACCTGACAACAACAATGTTATGACCAAATAGATGAACGACAACATAGGGAGTATTTCTCCTTCACATTGCCTTTGACTTACAATTATTTGATTTCAGGTAAAAACTATTTGTTGACATTCTGTGGGTTTCAGCTAAACTATGGAATTGTTTGCAACAGAACTTTAGGGGACCTGAGATAGAAAGCCTGGTGTTTTTCCTACAGAAATGTGAGAAGAAAATACTCATTGCTTTCATAGAGATATAACCTTAGCAAGTCCAATTTTCTTAATCACTATTTGGAACCTATGAGAAAAATTTGTTCTCATAAAAGATTTGGACAAAATGAATAGATATTGCTTATGCAAATCTTAGGTTTGTTTATGGTTCACTCTGAGAAATGAATACTCAGCTCTGGCCCTGCTTCTCATTATTGTCTTTGTCAAAAAGTATTTTTAAGGAAACTTGTAGGCATCTACTAACAAAAACGCTCACACTGACTTAGTACAACTCTTAAGAAACTCAAGTAATGAGTAGCTTTCCACCTTCCAGTCTTCTCACCTATTCAGCTTTAAATTTTTCCATATAATTTAATAGTTGTAACCCCATGAACGTCACATGGACAGTCAGATTTATCACCTCCCTTCATTGTTTCGTATTTCCTACCCACTAATAACTAAAAACTCCACGGTATCCTTTCAACAGTTGTTGTTGTTGTTAGACGCCATTGAGTCGGTATCTGACTCATAGAGACCCTGCGTATACCAGGTGAAACATTATTGTTAGTGCTTCTCTGCTGTTCATAGGGTTTTCAATGGCGGATTGATTTTTGGGAGTGGGTTTCCAGGTCTGTGTCCCAAGCCTACAGTACCTGGTGCTCCCATCCAAGTACTTACCAGGCCCAACCCTGCTTAGCTTCTAAGATCTGATGGAATCGGATGCCACAGGGCTACGGCTGCAGGCCTTTCAACAGTTAGGGGTGGAAAATAAGAATCTTGCTCCAAAGGTAAAAAAGTACCCAGTTCCACAGCAGATCTTTAGCTGATTTAAGCAGATTCAAAATCTGGCACAAGTTGAGCAGTAGAGCTACTGCTCGGTTACAGTCACGTCTTCCCCCGTTCCTCTCACATCACTTTTCATTCTTAAAGCATCAATGGGCACACTTGCACTTCCCCAATTAAACTTAAGATATGTGTCTGTAAGTCTGTGTCAAATATGTATTTTATTTGTCTTTCTGTTTTCTTTTCCAGCCTCATTGACTGTTATTTCAGTAAAAGCCGTCTCGGGCATGATCACTTTTTCTATGACGGATAAAATGCAACTAACTTATCCCATCTTCTATATCATGTTTATCATCATGATAGCATCTTGTGTTTTCCAAGTCAAGTAAGTTAGCTCCTACATACTCATAATCTTTCAACATTCCTGTGGTTCTCTGAGCATTAATCTCTATTGGCTTCAGACAATAATTAAAGTAGATACCGCAGATTTCTAAAGGTGAAGGGCCTTCAACTTATCTGCATCCAATAATAAACTTTTACTAAGCATTGCCTTCATGTCTTGTGCATTCTAAAGTGCAGCCATAATCCAGCTAAATGTGCTTTGATGCTTTCCTGATGCTCTTCTGCTTGTAATTAATATCTGTCGTACACAGGTTGTCATTAGCAATAAATCAAAGGGGCAGGTCCACATCTAGGATTTCAGTCTAAATATAGGAAATACGTGAACCCTTCACCTTCATTTCTTAGCTCATGCTCATTAATTGCACAGAGATGGACAAAACCAGACATTTGGCCTGGAGGAAAATCCTTTCCCCAGAACTTTGCATCTTTGGCCAGAATTTTCTTTGCACCCATGGGATTGCAGAATGATTGTTTTATGTTTCTCTTGGGCCCTAATAGTGGTGATATGGAATATTTTTAATTTCTGCTCTTCTCTCCCCCTACCTCCTGCTGCTCTACTCACATCCCCCCATTTCACATTGTGATTACGCCTCTGCCTGCTGGGCTCTCCTGAATCATCCGGAGTTTTCTGTTCACCCCCAAAATGCTAAGTAAAAGCACCAGCCCAGTACCAGCGAGGAAATCAGAGCTCAAACTGAGAGTGAGAGTGGTTCCTTCTGTGGGTGGCAGAAGTAAAGTCTAATTGTTATGGGCTGGGTGTAGGCCCTGGTGCAAGACCTGTGGAGGTTTACCAGAGAAATCCAGTGTTTTGTCACTGTTTTATGTGTCACTCCCTCAAAAGAGTGAATGTGTTCATAATACTTGAATCTTGCAATTTTGTTTCTTCTCTCTTTCTTCTAATTTAATCAGTACTGCTACAATATCTTTTAGGACTTAGTGATTTGTGTCCTTATCCTTACTCTATGCTTCGTGAATTTAAAAGGCAGATATAACTGAATGTAGACTTCATCCTATCGCCTTTGTTTCTGCCTCTGCACCTGCCACACTGTAAAACTGTTGCCCATTCAAATTACCTGAGGAGGTCTGTTTGGAAATAAATGTGAACATGCATGTGTACATGCACATATATCCCTGCATTCATATATTCCTACATACATGTATGTACACACACACACACATGCACATGCCTGGGCTCTATCCACAAAGACTATTTTAAGTTGGTCCAGAATAGGACTGTGCAATTCCTTGCTTTAGAAAACAGGCTCGTCCCTGACAGGGCAGCACAGTGTGGTATGGGAACCTGGATTTCTCTTGGTGGCCAGAGTGAGAGGCTGGATTCCCACATATGCTCTGCAGCTGGAGCACTAAGCATTGTTTTTGAAACATTAAACATTCCTTTGCTTCTCCATCTTCTTTCTTGGCACGTGGCATGTCAATGGATAGCTGTACTACTCCCCAGATATGATATTTAACAGATTCTAGGGGCTATCCTAATGAATCAGCCCTAGTGTGATACTGGTCCAGCAGCTTGAATCACATCCAACTTAAACTTCTGTGGCCTCGGAATATGATTAATTGCTTTTCATTGTTACTGTTGTTGGTTTAAACAGACCGTAAAACCTGACATCTGATCTCATACATCAGATGCATATAAGCTTTGACTGCTGATTGGAAATGCCCTTTCCCTGCACTTCCTTTCCCTTTGTAGTCGGAGCTAAAGAACATGCGTTTCTTGAAGTTATTGTTAACGTATTGCAGAGCATCTCTAAGCCCAAGCTTCAATAAGTCCCTTCTGCTCTAGGTTCCTGAGTCAAGCCACGAAACTCTACACGACAACGATAGTGGTGCCGGTTAACCACATTTTCTTTACAACTAGTGCCATTATCGCAGGTGAGTTTTGGCTTTCCCTATGTAGGTGATTCCTCCCCCCACAACAAGCATAAATGGATATCGTCTCAGAGTAAATGAGAAAATCAAGGACTTTCTAGGTTATAAGGAACGGTGGAACACATATCCCCCAGTCTCCCCCTGGCATCTGAATTCCTCCTTGACATCCTCTAGGACAGGCTATTCTGCTTTATGTGAATGCTCCAGGTGCTGTCTGCCTCCGTAGACAGCTCAATTCTGTTTTGGATCACTCTCATTACTCAGAGAGTTCTAATTACTAGAAATCATTTCCTTATATTAGAGCTGAAATTAAGGTTCCTTGTGAATCCAAGACACTTACCTTTGTTCTGATTTTCAAAGTTTTCTGCTTGCTAGCCCTTCTGATAATCAACACAACTGAAAGGTGTTTCTGAGTCTTATCTCTGAGCCAAACATCCCCAACTCCATGAACTCTTCCCTGCATGCCCCTCTCCACCTTGGTGAGTGTGGCCCCAGCCCAACTCAGCATTCCAGAGAAGGCCTGACCAATGAGGATGGAAGTTACTACCTTCGCTGTACTGGCTTTGATTTTTCCACTCCTGCAGTTCTTATATTTTACTGGACTTTTAAAATATATATTACAGACACAATAGTGTTAAAAAGTATAAACTTGAAACATGTTCCAAATCAAAATACATACAGTATATTCAAATAAATCATTTAAATTTTGTATTGATATGCCCTATAATTCGTTGGCTTATTTGATCTATTTACTATTTTCTCATCTTGGAAGTTCATTTCTCAATGTAATCTTTATGTATATTAGAGATTATAAGGGATTATCTTTTTCCTAATTAGCGTATTTTTTTTATTTCATGGCAAACAGTATGACTGCCAGTGGGCATTGTCTGTTTCCCAAAATCAAATTCCAAGACCTCTAATTTTTTTTAGTGTTTTATGTTTTCTAATAAAAAGAAGAAAAGATTGTATATTGATGTGTCCTAAAATTATTGGAAAATGAAAATAAGTCCAAACAGAATTATAGACATGATATACAGCCTAATAATTAATATTAACATGCAAAAAAGATATATAAAGAATGTAGTTCCCAGCTTTGTGTGTGGTGGCATATGCCTGTAGTTCCAGAAGTCTGGAGGCTAAGGAAGGAGGATTGTGAGACCAGCCTGGGTTACATAGCAAGATTCTATCTCAAAAAAATAAAACAAACAAAATAAAAAGGACAAAGGACTTAACCAGATGTTTCTGCAAAGAGAATATAAAATAGTTAACAAGCATATGAGAAGATGTTCAACATCACCAAAGAAGTACAAATCAAAACCATGATCAGATATCACTTCACACCGTTACATGTAGATAGATACGTAAATATTTTTTCTTTTTTTTTTTCAATTTTTAAACAGGTAATAATACCAAAAAAAAAAAAGTTAAAAGCTGAACCCAAACCCACTTATTCACTGGGTTTGGGTACAGATTCAAGTTCAGAAAACTTTTTTTGAATGCTTGAATTGGAATGGGTTCAGGGTTTGGGTTTGAGTTCAGTTTGAAGCCCTGCTCTCTATACAGAGGATTTAAACCTATGCACAATTAGTATTACATGCCTACGCCACCAAAAAGTGCTCGGATCCAAACAGGTTCAGGGTTTGGGTTTGGGTTCAGGTTTGGATTTGGGTTTGACGCCCTGCTGGGAAAGCTTTCTGTCCCAGGGACAAGATGTGTCCTGCTCACTGGAGGCCTCCAACCCCTAAATCAGTGTCTCATAGGAGATATTCAGTGAATATTCACTGACTAGGTAGCAAGGCTAATGCCACACACACACAAATCTCAGTCCAGGTAATTAGTAATTTAAAGCTATCTTGTATAATAATAATAATAATAATAATAATAGTAAAAATTCTCCAAGGGCTTTGGAACTCAACCAGGAAGAAATCACTGAGACAAACAGGGAGAGAAGAAAGGCTGATCAAAGCAGATGAGGCATGCTTGTTTTCAATGGCCTAGAAGAGAAGACCAAAAGGAGATAGGAGGGGAGTTGGCAGAGACAAATGGAGCTGGGGCAATACCCCAACTGCAAGAGTATCCTCCAGTGCCCATGTAGGCATGTGGCCAGGTCTGTAGACCACAAGACATAGCCAAGAGTAACTGCAGGCGCTGCAGCAGCTGGCTTGCCATATCAGTGGTCACACAGTCCACCTAGACTCTCAGACCAGGCTTGCTGACCCCTGACCTATCACCAAATGTAGGAAATGGTCACTAGAGTTTTATTCTCTTGTGTGGGAAATACTGGACTAGATAAGAAATTTATGCTTACCAAAATTATGCAATTATGTTGATTTCATAATAATGATGATAAATGAAGTCTATGTTGTTGCTGTTAGGTACTATCAAGTCAGGTCTGACTCATAGTGACTTTATGTACAACAGAATGAAACACTACAACACTGTGCCATGCCTGGCACTGTTATCAGTGCTTCTCTGCTATTACTAGGGTTTTCAATGGCAAGTTGTTTCAGGAGTGCATTGTCAGGTCCTTCTTCCCAGCCTGCAGCACCTGGTATTCCCAGGTAGTCTCCCATCCAAGGACTAACTAAGCTGACCCTGCTTAGCTTCTGAGATCAGGCAGGATCAGATGCCAGGGTGCTATGGCTGCAACGTGAAGTCTATAAGTCTGTGTAAATCTTTGTTAAGATTCAAAATGTGTCAGGCATGGTAGCTCATGCCTATAATCCCAGTGGCTCAGGAGGCGGAGGTAGGAGGATCGCAAGTTCAAGACCAGAGGCAGTCTGCAGACTCTGTCTCAAAAAAGTAAAAAAAAAAAAGGCTGAAGGTGCAGCTCAGTAGTCCAGTTCTTGCAAAGCATGCAAGCGTGAGTCCCTGGGCTCAACCCCCAGTACCACAAAAAAAAAAAAAAAAAAAGATTCAAAATGTTAGTATGGCACAAAATTTTTTAGCTGAACTATTCAGTGAGCATTGTAAGGATAGACATACTTAGAAAAAATATACTGACATAATTTTTAAAACAATGTATAGCTATTTTAAATTAATTTTCTCTTCTCTCTCTTCTTGTACAGGTATCATATTTTATCAGGAATTCCTTGGTGCTGCTTTTCTCACCATATTTATATATCTTTTTGGGTGAGTAAATGTCTAATAGGTAAAGTATGTGAATTTCCATTACTTTTATATAGGATTTTTGGCATTGTACCTGAACTATAGAAAATTGGAAAATAGTGTAAGAAACACCAGTTTCCTGAGCTCTTAAAAGAAACATATTTTTCAGCTTAACACTCCACACTGGGCGCAGTGTCTTTGGCTTTGTGATTTAGGTGTAGCTCTGAGGGTCTTGAACACTGGGGATTTTCAGTTCCAGCCAAAGTCAAAATAAATCCACTCACCTTCTAGTTACTAGTCATAGCCTTTTAGTACTATAGCAGACCCACCACACCCTTAGGAGACCCTAGATTCCATCTCAACATCAGAACTACGGATGCCTCTTGGATTTGGACCTAGTAAGTTCAGGTGGATAGCACCCCTTTCTCGGGTTAGAGTGCCCAGCTAGGCACCTTGGAGAGATCTGGAGGACATCATTGCTAGCATTGCTGGCAAACAGAAAGCAGAACCTTAGCAATCCATAGCCAATGTATAGAAGCTTCCCCTGGGTCCACCTGGCATCCCATTAATGCTTAGCTGCTTTCTGATCTGGTATTCAGCATGGCCACTCCTATGCAAACTTGAACCTGGACGATTTTTAGCATAGGAAACCATCTATCTTAAAAATTCAATTTCATAAGACGTTTGGGCGAGGCCAAACTTCTGGGATCTGGAAACTATAACTACTCTTATGGCCAAGGACAATGAGATTTCTTAGAAAATTAAAGAATAAATTGTTTTTCACTCATGTTGCATGCCAGTAATGGGTCTGGGCATGCATGGATAGAAAATGAGACCTAGTGTCTACCCAAAGGGTTTAAAGCCTGAATTAGCCTCCAGATGGTAAAAACCTGGGGCAGAGATTTATTGGAAGCTGCCCAAGTCTTGGTTCTGGGTACAAATATTACTGACTGCAACAATTAAGACAAGTTCTAGGCAGCTTACCATGAGAAACAGCAGAAACAAAATTGATGGAATTTACATCAAAATGTAGACTATAGAGCTAGTTATTTAATACTATGAGCTGTTTCAGTATTGCTGTGTTCTTTATTAATATTTTTCTTACAGGTGCTTTCTGTCATTTCTTGGCGTGTTTTTGGTGACAAGAAATCGAGAAAAAGAACATCTGCAACAGTCCTATATTGATTTTGGAAATATTCCTGGTAAAAGAAAATGTATCTATAGAGATATATAGACATATATTCTCTAATTTATAATAGAAAAATTTATCCTTATAAAGTAATAATTGCTGACATTATTTGGGGTGTTAATATAAAACATAATTTTTATCTTCAAAAGAAGTACATTTAATGATGAAGCTAAGGGTGATGTTCTCAGTGTAAATGTTAATAAGAACTTAAGAAATGTCAGTTTTTCACAGAACATTGAGGTTATAAATGAATTGACCATGTTTTCTTGATTTGGGTGGATCTCTTTTGGGGTTCCCACAGAGTGTGAAAGAGTAGAGAAAATCAGGGGGAAAGGCTACCAACAACAGTTCCCTGATGCTTGGAGAGCTTTTCAAAGGACATCTAAGGCTTGACGGTCAGGCTACTAAGGAACATCACTCCTGAGAAGGATTGAGGTGGCTTGTGCACCAAGATGCCAAGAATGACACCACCACAGTCACCAGAACATGAGTAGCTTCTTCCTCTCCCCCTTTCCACACTCATCCAGATTGGACCAACAAGCATTTTTCCAGTTCTTCTTCCTGCTGAGAAATAACTCAGATCAGGCATGAAGACAACGGAAGCAAAGTCCAGAACAAAGGAGACAGCCTGCTGTGTCCTTGCTCCCCTTGTTCCCCTCAACCCAGAAGCCATCTCTAGCCTTGCTAGGGATTTGGAGTTTTAGGCAAGAGTGAAGGTATTCTCAGAGCTTCCTCCATCATTCTGTTAGCACCGTGCCTTTGAAGCAAAAAACATTAAAGCCTCTTCCCCAAGACTGAGAACGGTGCAAGGAAATGATTTCTGTGTTCTCTTTGCCATGTGAGCCGCCTTACCAGCCAAGAGCCTTCAGTACAAGAATTGGTATCTGTGGTAATGCAGTGCATTATAGATGACTTGCTTAGAACTAAAGTTTGGTGGGAAATAAAGTTTGGTGGGAGATAAAGTTTACTTATTTTTTGCTCTACTTTCCATTTCACAAATCCTCACGTGTAGGGTCAGAGACAGCTTTTGAAGTCACTGTTACAGGATGTTTTTCTGTGTTTGAATATGGATGAGACTTGACATGGAAAGGAAGGCAAAATGCTGGGAAGGAAGGCTTGGAGATATGTGGCTGCTTCACGTGACTCTCCTGACTGGACCACCCCAGTTCCCACACCCAGCACAGGACAGGGTGGGCAGGAAGCTCTCTCATGTGAACAATGTGTGACCACATATCAAGCAACATTGGATTCCAAAGGCCTTTTCTTCCTTGACATTTATCTTTTCTCTTTGGCAGTGACTACACAGTATTTTTTAGACGAATAAACTGCAGCCTAGATTGAAGAAAAATTATTAGGATTTTTTCTTCTGTAAGAGCTCAAAAGATTTTTTTATGATTATTATCTCCACAGGAAAACAAATGCTGGACAAAATACAACCAGATCCAAATGGCTTATCCTATGGAACCTTGCCTGATGGAAGTGACTCAACAAAGGGCCAGAGTGGAGAGAAGAAAGAGGTCTAAAATGCTGAGAGGAATGACAGTTGGCCTGTTACTCGATACCACCTTTTTAAAAAATTGCACATGTTCCATTTGTGTCAGCAGCTATTTCATGCTGTCATGCGCGAGCGCTCATTTCAGCCCTCTCCCCCACTGGACAATCAGGGCCTTCCTAAGCTCTGACAGTCTAATGTTCTCATGGAATGTAAGTCGAAGTGTTCCCCACACCCTGGACCTCTCCCTAGTGATCATCTAACAGGCTAGGTCTTAATTAGAGCCTGGCTGCTCAAGCGGGAATGTCACACAAAAATGTGCGCTTGAAACTTGGCCATAGAAGGCATAGGTTGCTTCTCCCACGTGGCTTGTAGAGTCAATTTCCTGGCTTTAAACCAACCCTGTAGGCTCACGACCTCAGTCTAGAAAGAAAGATTTGACATTCTTTTATTTCTAGGACACTTTTTATGACTCCAATAAAAAGCTCACCTTTTTCTTTTTCTATTTTCTTTTTTCTATTTTCTATTTCTATTTTCTATTTCTATTTCTATTTTATTTTATTTTATTTTTTCTTTTTCTTTTTCTTTTGCTGCGCAGGCTACCTCTAGCTTCAAACTGGAGATCCTCCTGCCTCAGCCTCCCCAGTCACTGGGATTACAGGCATGTACACCAGGCTTTATTCTTCAATCAGAATAGCAAATCATCTTTTTGGAAAGTTAGTTCTACTAAAATCATTTTAAAATAAAGGGACTCTTTAAAATTAGAATTTACAAGTGGCATTCTGTGATATATGTACCAAAACTGAAAGGTCTGGGCTGGAGGACTAAGCCTAAAAAAGGAAAAATTTTAAGAGACAGGATTATGTTCACTTTTGCAGCACGTATACCAAAATTTAAACAATACAGAGAAGATTAGCATGGCCCCTGTGCAGGGATGACATGCAAATCTCTGAAAGAAAAAAAGATGAATTATGACCAATGTTTGTTTATTTTTATTAAAAAATATAGAATAGTGACATTTTCTTCAGCCTCATGATCCTATTATACTTGAATTGAAGCTGAAGAAAAACTTCATGTCCTGTGCTTTTAAATGATATAGATCTTATAATTTATCTGGTGGATTTATATGTTTTAACTTTCAACATAAGTCTCAAAACTCACATTTGGATACCTAATGATATTTGCACTGTATACCATTTCTTCCCCTAGCCATTTCTTACCCCAAGGCATTATCTCAGCCTTTTTTAGTTCATCCAGATACAAGGGAAGTCATGATTATTGAACTGGATTTCAGCTACTTAAATCTTGAACATAGTACATAGCCAAGTGGTCAAATCTCAGCCTAGGGAAGAGGCCTAAGTTGCCTCTATGTCCCAAACGGCTTTTCTATTGCAATTAGTCATGCTGCTACAAAGATATGCTTACTGGTAGAATCCACATCAATGACTATTGTTTCCAATCTACCTAATATTTAAATATGTCTGCAGCCAAAGCACTCTTGTGCCCCATCCCACCTGATCTAGGAAGCTAAGCAGGGTCAGCCTAGTTAGTCATGGGAGACTGGCTGAGAATACCAGGTGCTACAGGCTGGGGAGAAGGACCTGGCAACCCACTCCTGAAACAACTTACCATCGAAAACCCTATGAATAGCAGAGAAGCACTGATAATAGTGCCAGGCATGGCACAGTGTTGTGGAGTGTTTCATTCTGTTGTATACAGGGTGTTTATGAGTCAGACCCAACTCAAGCGCACATAACAACAACAACAACAACAATATTTCAATGAGAATAAGAGGAAACCTTCATTTTAACCAAACAACAAGCCCTGTCCTTAATGCCATTTCAAAACCTTCAGGTCGTTCCTGACATGTCAGTCCAAAATCATTCTAGTCAATTTTCATTCATTTGTGCTGGGCAGTGGGAGGGGAGTCAGCTCAGAGCCAGTGAAATGGTAATCTTAACTGCTTCAGGTCTTTTAGTTTTGTTCTTTGTCACAACCTGAACTCTTGACCAGACTGGCCAAACCTGGCCACAAAGGAGAGAAATTCAAGTCCATCAGCAATATATAAAAAATAACCCAGAGCCCAGATCTGGCTTCTGAACTCTTGATAACAATTTCTGCCATTTTGGAAAGTGTCCCATTAATTTACATACAACAGTGATATAATTGATGGCATGTTTTACTATTTACTTCTAGCATGTCAGTGCTAAAAGGCTCAGCAAAGAAATGTGCCCAGTGCCTTAAACTGTGGATTTCTGGTGATCTTGAAACTGGTTTCAAAGATTTGGAAGCAATCAGACTGAAGAGTTTTTCTTCATGTAGGACTACATTTATAGTTCGAGTGTATAGTTTTAAGTATTGTAGAATCCTGCAGAGACAAGCATAATGTCAGTACATTTGAGGTCACAAACATTTACATCTATTAAAAGTTTTCAGACATTGACTTATGCAGTCCAGTAATGCTTTAGAAGTCCAGATTACGTATAAAATATATTTAGACCTAGTTTTGCTTTCCATGTTACTGTCCCAAAGTAAGATGGATAGTAGGGGTTTTAGTTTACTCGCTTGTAGCATTTTTTAAAGTGTTCAGTGCATGACAATAACCAAAGCCAATCCAGTCCTTCTCTTGGCATTGTAACTTGGGGACCTTTAGCCAACATTTGGCTCATCTGACTATTTGTCTAGACTAGGGGTTGGAAAACTTTTTCAGTAAAGACTCAGAGAGTAAATATTTGGCATTTTGTATTATCCATACAGTGTCTGTCACCATTATCAACTCTGCCATAATAGCGCAAAAGCATCTGTAAATAATATGTAAACAAATGAGCATGGCTGTGCTCCAGAAGAAATTTAGTTATAAAACAGGTGACCAGTCCATGGGCTTTACCAACTTCTGGTCCAGACTCATTCGCTTCTCCTATGCAACTATTTTCCAATTTCTTGGGCATTGAAGAGTTTTAAAAAAGTTAGACTTCATGGTTCATGACAATTCAGACACTATGAGAGTGTGGGACCATGTCTTGATATTTGCATTAGGATCTTTTTACGTACATATTAAAGTAAATGGATTTGTTATAAGTTTATTCTCAGGGTCAAAGTTTCTCTCTGGAAAGTAGTGATTCTTTTATGAACCTCACTAACTATATTGGAAGAATCTCTCCACTCCCACACTCCAGGTTGATAATAGCTTTGGAAATTGCCTCTCATGTAGTAGACTAAAACAGAGGTCTTTACCATCAGATTGCTTTTCAGTTTAAATGTTTGTTTGTGCTATTATTATAATATTTTCATTACCAGAATCACTTGAAAACTAATACAATAAAAAATTTCTCAAGCAGTGACTCAGAATGTATTCTTCACCCCACCACACACACACACACACACACACACACACACACACACACACACACACACACGCACACACAACATAGTCCTGGAGATTTTATCCTGTGGTGGAAGAGAAAAGGCAGGCTTCATAAATTAGTACAATTTCAATGCTATTAAAGAGTAATAGTGATAATGTGTAAGTTTGGATCTGAAGGAAGCAGGTGCAATGGTGGACATGACTCAGATGGATAGAAATGTTAAGCCAAGTTCCTGAAGCCAAGAGCCCTCTTTGCACTTCTTGTTTTCCAACACAGCACATCCAGGAATAGTGACTGTATACACTCAGCCATTCTGAAGGCTGCCTCGTGCTTGCCAATTTAATAGTGATATGATGGACATAAATACAGCAGTTACTAAATTGAACCTTCCCAACACCCTTCCAGACTGCTTTACTTAAACTCCATGGCTGGTTATTGAGGTAGTCTTTGAACTGAGCAACTGCAAACCTAATGCATGTGTTTGGCACCAGTAAACACAAGTCCTTTAGGGAGGTTGCTAGATAAACACCACACATTTTGCACTATTAGAACAAGATCTCAAAATTTAACCCAATATGATTTTGCGAGGAATTTCTAAGCTGCTTCTAATCATTAGACTCATCAACAGTCTGGCTCCTATTATGGCCATATTGCAGCAAAAAGTAAAATAAAATTCCACACATACACAGTTTCCATGCAAATATAGACCAGTCTGGGGCTATTAAACATAGTGCTTTAGCAATTGTGGTAAATGAAAGGAAGAGCCTTCCCACCCAGGAATGCTTGAGTTGGTCTCCTTTCTCACCAGCCCGAGGGTACCACACAGCATGTGGCCCTGTGCCAGGAGAACAAATCACTTACAGGAGCTGTGGCCCAACCAAAGAAACCTGTTTTTTCTAGAAAGGGAAGAAGCTCCTCCTCCAATGTGGGTTCTTATTGAGAGTTAATGAGTTCCAACCACAATGTAAAAGAGGACTATCAACCCCAATATCAAATAAATGGTGTTTTGGGGGGCACCCAGCTGGGCAAGGCATTGCCAAGAATTTCACAGAGTTCCAGGCAAGATGCAAGATAGTCTCGGTGTTCCAGGAAAGAATCTCCTTCGCAGGGAGCTGCCAAGGGCACAACCAAGAAGGAGCTGGTCTGTTCTTGATGGGGCCCGCTCTCACAGACCATACCCACTTTGCACAGATGAGCTGCCGCTATCCACACGTGATCCAGTCCTTCCAGCACGCATGCATCCAACCTCCAGAGCCTGTCCCTTCATGGTTCTAA
Source organism: Pedetes capensis (assembly GCA_007922755.1). NCBI lineage: Eukaryota > Metazoa > Chordata > Mammalia > Rodentia > Pedetidae > Pedetes > Pedetes capensis. The sequence goes on along the minus strand of VMDO01025821.1, from coordinate 5,411 downwards.
TTTGAAAACCAACCTCAGAATTTACTGAGGTTTGGGCTCTCCTCCCTCTGTCCAAAACACCTCACTGAAGACTTCTGAACAAAATGCATGAAAAAGGAGCTGCAGCCACACAAAAACTCTCGATCCAGGGACCCAAAGCTTAAGATATTTCCCTGGTTATAACCTACTTACCCAATTACCAAATGCCTCAAATTTGGCAAATATTCGTGAATTCATTAAGACATAATTGATCCCCTGTTTTTAATGTAATATGTTTGGTGTGGGGAGGAGGAGTACAGCAGTTTTAATTTTGCTTCTGCAACACCGAGCAGAAGATACAGAGATTCCCATGTTCTCCCTGTCCCCACACTTGCATAGCCTCCCTCATTATCAACATCCCCCATCAGTGTGGTACATTTGTTACCATTGAGATGAACTTACATTGATGCATCATTAGCATTCAACGTTCCTAGTTTACATTAGGGTTCACTCTTAGGGTTGTGGGCTGGGACTTAGCTCAGTGGGTAGAGTGCTGCGCTGCAGTCTCTGAGGTCCCGAGTTCAATTCCCAGCACCACAAAAATGGGAGAAGGGCCTGGCAATCCACTCCCAAGGCAATCCCAAAACAGTCAGCCATTGAAAACCCTATGAGGGTCGCTATGAGTCGGATACTGACTCGACGGCACCTAACTACTACTACTACTTGGGGTTGTACATTCTGTGGATTTGGACAATTGTATAATGATATTTAGCCACCATTATACTATCATATGGGCTGGGATTTAGCTCAGTTGGTAGAGCGCCGCTCTGCAGTCTCTGAGGTCCCGAGTTCGATTCCCAGCACCACAAAAACAGGAGAAGGATGTGGCAACCCACTCCTGAGACAATCCCAAAACAATCAGCCATTGAAAACCCTATAAGGGTCGCTATGAGTCAGCCACAATTCGAAGGCACCTAACAACAATAATAGTATCATACAGAGGAGTTCCACTGCCCTACAAATCCTCAGTGTCCTCCCTATCCATCTCACCTTCCTGATCCCATAATCATTTTACTGTTGCCAATTTTTGCCTTTTCTAGAATGTTATATAATTGGAATCATTTGGTATTTCGCCTTTTTAGACTGGCCTCTTTGATTTAGTAATATGCATTTGTCTTCCTTCTATGTCTTTTCATGGCTTGATAGTCCATTTCTATTCAGGACTGAATAATATTCCATTGTTTGGATACACCATAATATATCCATTCATCTGCTGGTGGACCTCTTGGTTTCTTTTGAATTTGGGCAATTTATGACTATTAGGAATATCATGAATTACACATGAAGACTAGCTCCTGAAGATCTTACTGTCTAGTCAGAGAAACAACAGCTATTATTTAATGAGCCCTTACTATGTGCCAGGCACTATGCTTAGTCTTTTACTTGAGTTACTCATTTAACCCTTACAATTTATCAGAGAAGTCCTTTTCTCCACCTTATACATTGAAAAACTAGGACAAGAGGTAGGGCAGAGACTGTTGTTATTGTTAGGTGTTGTCAAGTCATGTCCGACGCATAGCGACCCTCAAAGTATTTTCAGTGGCTGATTGTTTCAGGATTGCTTTGGGAGTGGATTGCCACTTCCTCCCTATTTTGTGATGCTGGGAATTGAACCCAGGGCCTTACACACTGCAGAGTGTCACTCTACCAACTGAGCTAAACCCCAGCCCCTAGGGCAGAGATTGTTGTGTTGTTGTTAGGTGCCGTCCAGTTGGCATCTGACTCATAGCGACTCTGCGTGCAACAGGCAAAACACTATTGTCAGTGCTTCTCTGCTGTTCATAGGGTTTTCAATGGCTGATTGACTTTTGGGAATGGGTTGCCGGGTCCGTCTCCCAAGCCCACAGCACCTGGTGTTCCCAGGCATTCTCCCATCCAAGTACTAACCAGGCCCGACCCTGTTTAGCTTCTGAGATCTGACAGGATAGGATGCCACAGGGCTATGGCTGCAGGCAAGGCAGAGATTAGGGTAGAGTAAATCAAAGGATAAAGTGAAGGCGTAAAATTTAAGGAAGCTCATGAAAATCTTACTTTCAGGGTGGTGAGAAGGCCAGCTTTGCATTTTCAGGGCCCCAAGAGTGAGTAACTCTTTAAATCTTAAGTTCTAGTCACCTTGCTTAGTCCTAGCCTTGGCAAGAGGAGCTAAAGTGACTTGACCAGTATCATTCAGCCAGCAAGTGATGGCTATGTGGATGGTCCTCTGGACTAGACATGGGCAAGGCTTATGAACTGCTACATTGATACAAAACTGGCATGCCTAGGGGAATATGTGGCCTGCAATCATGGCAACAGAGTGGGCACAAAATACAAGTTGGTCAAGTCTATTGTTGTTCTTAGGTGCTATCGAGTGGACTCATAGCAACCCTAAGTAAAACAGACAAAACACTATTGTTACTACTTCTCTGCTATTCATAGGGTTTTCCATAGCAGGTTGTTTTGGGGAAGTGGGTTGCCAAATCCTTCTCCCAAGCCTACAGCACCTGGTATTCCCAGGCACTCTTCCGTTCAAGTACTAACCAGGCCCAACTCTGCTTACCTTTCAAGATCTGACAGGGCTGGAGGCCACAGTGGTACAGCCATAGGCAAGTCTATTGTAATGTATCAATATTCCCTCCTGTAAAGGAGGGAGTAGAGGAAGGAGGGTAGTCACAAGACTCTCCACTGGTAGGTGGGTATGTATATATGTAAAATATATATATGTGTAAATGTATATACATATATATGAGGTAAGCACAAGCTAAAGAGCAGAAGAGAACAGTGCAGAAGAGAACAGGAAAGGGGAAAGCCATTGCTTGTACAGCTGCCCACGAGGCTGCCAGAGAGTCACACAGCTCTCCTGTAGGGAAGCCCACTTAGGAGGGAGTTACTGATGGTGCAGCTTTGAGACATCTTGGTGAAAACTTTGGTGGGGAGGGAATTCCTCCTTTTGGTATATGTAAAGGCTCTCTGTGAGTTACCCGTATCCCCTATTTAAAATCCCCAATAAATTCATGACTGACAAAGTTTAATGTGATCTATCCTTTGGTCTGTCTGCATTCCCTCTGGCTTTCATGCACCACTGGCAGAGCTGGGATTTGAACCCAGGACATCTAACTCTTAACCCTGATGCCAAAGTGCCTACACTGCACAACAGGATGTCAAAAGTGCCTTAAGAAATTTGAAAAAAGTATATGGGAGCTAAGAGGAGATAAATGTCACTTACACGAGGGGACAGTCTTCACAGGAATTGGGATTGCAGTGGGTTAAAGAATGGCCCCAAAACAGAGGTGTTCATCTAATCCTAAAGTGTGAGTATAACCTTCTTTGGGGAAAAGTTCTATACATTAGTAATCAAATTTCTTGAAATGAGATCAATCTGGATTACCTGGATGACCACTTAGCTCAGTAAATGTCCTTTAGAGAGACAGAAATGGGGATGACCCAGACACAACGAGAAGTTCCCATGAAGACAGGCAGAAACTAAAGTCATGAAGCCACATCTAAGCAATACCCAAAGCCACCAGAAATGAGAAGAAACAAAGATTCTCTTTGGAGCCTTCGGAGGGAATGCTGCCCTGCCAACACCTTGACTTTGGGCTGCAGGGCTCCAGAAGAGAATAAATTTCTGTTGCATCAAATAACCGAGCATGTGATAATTTGTTGCAGTGACCCTGGGAGAGACGAATACAGGGATTGACCTGGTCTGTGATGCACAAGTAGAATTTGGACATAAGAGAAAACCCTATAAGCAAAAGGGGAAACTGAGTCGTAGCTCAAAGCAAGCCTGGCATACACCTGTAACATGGGGTCACATAAGGAGGAAAATGACTCAATTGGACCATAAAGGTAGCACAGAAGTCCTCATGGCCAGCTCTGGTGTAGATTCAAGAATTTGAGCTTGATTTTAGAAGTAAATGATGGCATTTACTTTCTGGGGCTACCGAGCGAACCTGAGGACACTATCAGTATCTTTTCAGAAACTCACCTGTCAGAATTGAGTGACATTTTCCTGCATCCTTGGTCATTCACTATCAATATAAAATATAAGATGGCATAAGAAGTGTTCAAGAAATAAGGATTGCACCAGGTGCCATGGCACATGCCTGTAATCCCAGCAATTTGGGAGGCTGAGGCAGGGGGATCACAAATTCAAGGCCAGAGGCAGCCTGTGTAACTTAGATGATTTCTCAAGTTAAAAAATATAAAAAAGGAGTAGATACTAGGGGTGCAGCTGAGTAGTGGAATGCCCTGGGTTTAATTCCCTAGTAGTGAAAAAATACAGATTGAATTCAAGTTGTACACTTGTGATCCATCCTTCCTACCAAAAATGACCAACTGTAGCTGGCTAAAGGCTAGACAGTGACCTCTGAGATGGCCTCAGTCAAACCAGCTGTGCCCAGGGAAGTATGCTCTGGGCCACCAGAGCCTCACTCTCCAGACCTTGAATCGGAAAGTAAGGGGACAGTCGTGGAATGAGGATTGTGTGGTGAAGTTGACGAAGGGCCATGGACAAGCCAAGCACATTGGTAAACCGAAGTCACAGGGGAGAGGGAATCAGCCGAGCAAACGAGCTAAGAGCCAAACCTGTGAGCAGACAAAGGAGAAGAAAAAACTTCAGCAAGAGAAGCAAGATTACGAGGGTTGGCCAGGGGGCTGCTATGTGTTCAAAAGTCATCAGGGGCCCAAGCCTGGCCCCCAGAGGTGCGGATGTGCGCAGTTCACCCCTCAGCTCAGAAGCATGCGTACAGCATCAGCAGGTCGAGAGGCTGCTCCTGGCCACTAGAAGGGCCTGATGGTCACAGGGCTCAGAGAGCCCAGGAGACCATAGCGACCCAGTGCTTCTGGCACGGTTGAGGGAGAGGCTGAGCCCAGTTGAGAAATGTTTCATGAAAATCAGGAGAATCTTCTTTCAAACTACTGTGCAAAACAGTTCAAGGCCATACCATGCAGTCCCTGGAAGAGACAGTCTTCAGATAGGAGATGAAAGAAAATGAGCCTAAGAAAATGACCAGAAATCCCTGGTAGATTCCAGGCTTCATCTTAATGAGCATTATGACTTTGGTTTTTTGTTTGTTTGTAGGACCTGGAGATTGAACCTTAGGCCTCACACATGCTTTGCAAGCACTCTACAACTGAGCTCCACTCCCAGCCCATTTTTTACTCTGTATTTTGAGACAGGGTCTCACAAGGTGTGCAAGCTGCCTCTGGCCTCAAACTTGCTATCCTCCTGCCTCTGCCTCCCAAGTCACTGGGATTAGAGGCCGGTGCCACCGCACCCAGCTACTCTGTTTTTAAAGATGCAGCGACCCCAATGTGTGTTCATTTAATGATGGCCTTAGGTATCGCTGAGTGAGAAAGGTGGAAGGACACAAGACCCTTTTCAATGTGGAAAGACAGTCCGTCCGTCTCCCTCC
>VMDO01025820.1:0-19610 GCA_007922755.1 Pedetes capensis | reverse complement strand
ACATTGTGTAATGGCGGAAGATTTGGAATTTAATGCCCCATCTGGTCTTGACTTGTCTCAGTCTCTTGTGTGTTAGATGCTCAGTTGAGAAATGGCTCAACTGAGAGATTGTGTTTGGTTTTGGGGAGCAAAGACTCCCAGATCTGAGTATCTATGTTCCTATCCACTGCCTAGCATCCATCTAGATGTCTTCCAACCAGGACCAGACTAGGAAGTTTTGCCACTAGCCAGATGTTTTCCAGAAGGATCTGCAAAAGTCACCACTTCTTCCACTTAAATCAAATTTACAAACTATGGGCATATCTTCCTAATTTCTCAACACTTATGTTCCTCAAGTAGCACTGGCAAGGCTGCTGTTATGGCCATGAGCACTGCCAAAATCAAGTTTACAACACTTCTCTAGTTTCTCAGCATTTAAGCACTTCATGCACACCCTACACCCCTACTCTGCTCTCCTCATCCCCCATGGTCTGATCAGTCCTGGCAGCTGGGGGCCTATGTCAAGTTTACAAAGGCTGGCACACTTACCTAATTTCTCAGCACATGTGCCCTTCACACACTCCTGTGGATGGGGCCATAGCCGCTGACAAAGTGGAGTTTACAAGCCTACAAGCTGTGGCCATACTTTCCTATTTTCTCAGCACTATGCACTGTCACTCTGGAAGCAATCCCGAAACAATCAGGAATTGAAAACCCTATGATGGTCAGTATGAGTCAGAACAACTCCATAGTACTTAACAACAACAAACAAACTTTCAGGGGTCACTACCCCTCTCCAAGTGTCACATGGAGCCTGCATATTTGTGTCCTTTTTCTCTGGTGTGTGCTCAATCTCCACTCTCCACTCTCCAGTAGGTCAGTTTTGGGGGTCTGCTCCATCAGTGGATGTTGGTCCTTTCTTGTATTGCTCTCATCTTTGAGAAGTATTAAAGTAATTTTTTTCTGTAATGATGACTTTTTGCTCTGAGGAGGTTGCAGATAACTCAGATCTCTGAGCTAGATTTAGGGTTTGTAAGAGCCATGAGGTTCTTTTTGACCAGGGAGAGTGCCTCCCTTGTGGGGGAGATGTATGCACTCTTTCCTCTGCTGGAGTTATTTCCAGTGTGTGGACATACATCATTTTATTCTTTCTGCTCCAAAGTTTTTTTAGTGCATTAATTCAGTTGTGTATCACATGTATTTTGTCTTCTGTTACATTCTCTATTTTTTTTTTGTCCTGGGGTTCCAGTTTCTTCTTGTTATTCTGGAATTTTTCATTCTGAGAGTTGCAGGGAGAATATTTCCAGTCCACCGTCTTGATTTTCTGTCCATTTGAAGGGTTGTGAGATGTAACAGGAAAGGGAAAGATGGAAAATACACATATATGTGGCATTGCATTGGGCAGGTTAGTTAGGTTTGCCAGGCCAAAGAAGGAAGTATAGGCTTAAAATCACTCTTGCATTTAGCCATGAAAGGTGATAAGGACTATGTGAAACTCATTTACCCACAGCAAATGAAAAGGGCATTGTTCAGCCAAGCCTGCTCCCTTATCAATATCTGGATTCCTAACCTTTCTGGAAATATCCACCTGTGGGCCTATTCTTTAGAAGGCATTGGGGAGCCCATCAGTCCAACCCAGACATAGACCTCAGGAATGTTCCTTTCCTTCCGTCAGGGCTCAAACTCCACTATAAAAATCACACTTAAATTTGGATCTGAGCAGTAACCCTTTCCACTGCCCTCCTTCAGGTCTCAAAGGTATACTGTCTTCAATAAATCTATCCTATAATCTCTAATATAAATTCTATGTCTCATATAAATTCTTTTATGCACTGCACACAAACGAACAGAGGTAATATCTGCTGCACTGTGAAATTAGCTACTGCCTGTCTCCTAGGGAGGCCTCTCAGACCTGCCAGACCCAACCTGCCTTCACAATTACAATTTCAAAATGATGAATATGGAGTGGTGGCTTGACTATGAAAAAGTGTTCGGAAAGCTTTTGTATTTTTACCACCCATAAGTGACATCTGAAGCTTAAGTAGTGGTGTGTGTGCGTGCGTGTGTGTGTGTGTGTGTGTGTGTGTGTGTGTGTGGGTGTGTGTGTGGGTGTGTGAGAATAGTCTCCTTGAATTACATGTCTCAAATAAGAACATCACCTGAAATAAAGATAATCATAAAGCTGAATGCCTGCAGCTATACCACTGTAGTGCCCGATCCCATCAGGTCTCTCGGAAGCTAAGCAGGGTCAAGACTGGTTAGTACTTGATTTGGAGACTGCCTGAGAACACCAGGTGCTGTGGCTTGGGAAAGGGACCTAGCAACCCACTCCTCCCAATCAAACAGCCATTGAAAACTCTATGAACAGCAGAGAAGCAGTAACAGTAGTGTTTCACCTGTTGTACACAGGGTCACTATGAGTCAGATAACTACTTGACAGCACCTACCAACAACAACATAAGGCTGAATAAGTAAGACATCCCACCACTATTTATTTATTTATTTATTTATTTATTTATTTATTTTCTTTCTTTATTTCAGTTTTGGGAGGTTGAACCTACGGACAGGCACATGCACCAGAAGTGCTCTACCACTGAACTACATCCCGAGCCCCTTTTCAATATTTTTGTTTTGAGAATGGGTCTCACTAAATTGCCCAGGTTTTCCTCTGGCCTCATGTGCATGATAGTCCTGTGTTAGCCTCACAAGTCATATTAATTTATTTTTATTCCCACTTATTCTTGCACTCCACTACTATTTTCTCCCTACTTATTCTTCCTCTCTGTAAGTAATCTATTTGCTTTTGGTTTGCATCAGTCACTTCTAAATGTGTTGTTGTTTTGGTGCATGTATTTTTAATTTATGTAAACAATATTGATTATACATTTTATTAATTTTTCTTACTTTGTATTATTAGGGCTATGCTTATAAGATTCCTCCACTTTTCTGGGTCTATCTTTATTATATGAGTTAATTGCTGCATAATATTCCATGATATAAAGATCCAACAACATTTATCTATACACTCTCACAAAGAATAACATCAAAATTGTTTCCAAATCTCACTACAACAAATAATGCCTCATGTGTGTCCTAGTACATTTTCCTTTATGGATCATTTGTATGTTTCTTTTAAAGTTGCTGGTTCACAGGATCTGTGTGTTCTTAATTTGCATAAATAATGTCAAGTATTTTTCCAGCATGGCCATATAAGTCTATATTTTTCCAAGAAGTGTGAGAATAAAAGAATCATGAACTACTGGTGGAATGAAATTGCCAGAGCAATGTACATTTCTAACTCTGCAAATTTGCTTCTCATAACTGTGCCTACTTTTCTAATGGGGATGCTATTTTGTTGATTGTCAAAAAATTTCCTGTATGTTCTAGACATTAGATCCTTGGCCGATAGTAGACACTGTAACTATCTTACTTCAATAATTTCACATTAATATTGTCTGTGACATTCTTTCTTGAAAAATTAGATTTTATGTATTTAAGTCATATAATTTGTTTAGATTTATGTGTAGCTTTTAAAAGATTTTTTAATAAAATCTTTCCTTGCCTTAGATCATGAGATTATTGTCCTCAATTTTACCTAAAGTTTTATCTTTTGAGTTTACATACTTCTCCAGATTCTACCTTTTTGTAGGTTTTTTCCTTTTTCTTTTTGGACAGGATCTCACTATGAAGCTTTAGATCCTCCTGCCTCAGCCTCTTAATGCCATGATTACAGATGTGTGTCCTCCATGCCCACACTAAATTTTTTTTTTACTACAAAGATTGAGCAACTTTTCTGAGGTCCATCTTCTAGACAATCTATTTTTTTCCCTATTGAGTTACCTACCCAACTTTACTATACGTTATTGAAGTGTTAATGTTCTATCATTTTGACTTAATTATTAATTAATTCTATGGAGACTGTTTATTTTAAAAGATCCTATTATATTTAGCTTGAACCTATTATAAAGATCCTATTATAGTTGCTGGTAATCCATTCTATATCTAGTTATAAGATTTATATAGAAAGAACGCTATATAGTAGAAAGAATTGGTTGCAGTGTTAGGACTGATTACATCCCTGGCCCCACCTTTTGCCATCTAAATAAACCTCAGTTTTTCTATTAACCAAATTAGTGATATATATGTGCTTGATAATTTGCCCTAATGATTCAATAACATAATGGAAGCTCAACAAGCAGAAGTACTCCATTTACAGAAACTGTTATACCTACTTTGTGATGACACTAAAACCAAATCTCCATTATGTAGATGTGCATCCATTTTTATTTTCTTGAGAAATAAACATGATCATTATGGTAATGACTACTAATTGTCTACCCAATATTCATTCTTCCTTTACTTATTAATAAAAGAAAATTTGCATTTAAATGAGAATGAGTCAACTTAAAAGCAGTTTTTCTGACTTCTTTAATAGCTAGGTATAAGCCAATGACTCCTACTTCTGGATATGGAAGATTCTGGTTCTACAAAACTTTTAAATAGTTAGGTTTCTGTTATACATATGTAAACACAAAATTTGGTTCAGAAATTTATAAGTTGCTTTATAAATACCAAAAACATGTGGAATGCAGTTGGAAGGAGGGTGGGAGAAGGGATCTGCTAACCATGGAGTAGAAATATGTTGACTCCTATATATCCATCAATGAAACTATTCTTCAAATTTCTCTACTTGGTATAAGGGCCTAGTGATGACTGAAGCAGCAAAGGTGGAGGAAATGGAAGAAAGACTCAGAATACTGGATTCCTCTTGCTCTTTCCTGAGGAAACATGCAAGAAAAAATAGAAGTAGTGATGGAAGGAAGTAATTCTATAGTAGCATTCACTCTGTATTTGTGACCTGTAATCAAAATTGACTGAGAGCTCTACAATTTACAGTTTACAAGGTTGAAAAATACTACAAGTTGTAATGATTATAATGGAGGTTTTGAAGTTACAACCTTAACCATGAATAGTACTGGAGTGACATTACATTTCAGAGCACTTTCTTTTAAATGTTTGTTCTTCACTGAATGAGCAGAAGACCACAATGAAAAGGTCTATTGTCCAAATTGCTCTAAGGCAGCAGTCATTAAGCTGATTGCCAGGCCATGGACAGAATAAAGAGGCCAGTAAAAAGAATGGAGTTTTCAGCTTGAAAGATTACATCTAGACAAGGTCTTAGACTGTTACATGTAATTTACCAGAAACAAATAGTTCTGTGCAATGAAAGATTGTAAACATGTACTCTTGTTTATTTTAGGATTTTTTAATGAAAAGATGGGGCAGAAGTGATATGAGTTACTTCAGGATATAGTCAGTCCATGGTTCTTAATCTCTCCTCTCCCTCTACTTCAAGAACTGCAATGGCAGAGAGATAGCTTGAATTTTGGAATGAAATTATTGAGGAACAGAGCTATGACTATATAATTAGTGGAAGTGTAGCTAAAAATACATAGGGTGCCAAAAATGAATACACATTTTAAGAAGGGGGAACCTGTATTAAAATTGTAGTGCTCAATATATACTGATAACAAATGATGAATACATGTCACATTGGACTTTTGCAGTTACAAGAGATACTCAAAATAGTGATTATAAGCATCCAGAAAGTTCTGAGTATGCAGAGCTACTGCTTGAGCAACATTGAACGAAGTATCCACTTGTATCACTGTGCATGCCATTTCAATTGCTCTCAGAAGTACCACCAATGTAGCTGGTTTTCTATGGCATACCACATCCTTTAAAGTCCCCTATAGATAGAAGTCAAGGGGTATTACCATAAAGAGAATGTGGGGGAAACTCAAATGCACCTCTTGGTCCTATTCATTATCCTCATGAATTCTCATTGAGGTAAGCTGTCACTTCTCAGCAGAAGTGTGTTGGGTACCATCTAGTTGGACATAAAAATCTATCACTCTCTAAATGTGTATGAATTGCAGGCAATAGTGATGTGTATAGTATGTCTTGGGCTGGGATTTAGGTCAGTTGGTAGAGTGCTGCACTGCAGTCTCTGAGGTCCCAGGTTCAAGTCCCAGTATCACAAAAATGGGAGAAGGAAGTAGCAACCCACTCCCTAGCAATCCCAAAACAGTCAGCTATTGAAAATTCTATGAGGGTCGCTATGAGTCGGACTCGACTTTATGGCACCTAACAACAACATAGTATGTCTTGGTACACTTGGCCAGTGATAGTACCTTCAAAACAGAATACTCCAATTAGGCCCCTTAATGAACATCCACACCAGACTTGGAAGCCCAGTAAATTGATTTCTTTTTCCACAATGAACATGTAGATTTTCTGGAGCCTAATACACAAAAATACTTTAAATTCTCAATTTTAATCTGCGCCCTTTCATCAATTTCAGAGGGCTACAAATCAGATATGGATTAGAATTGCAGACTGAGTCACATGAGAGAGCTCTGACTCTGACTCTCCTGTGAATCCAATCCACACATGTGATCCACATCTGATTTTGTAGCTCTCTAAAATTCTTGAAAGCATGTAGATTAGAATGGAGACTACACAGTATGTCGGTTCACTATTCCATTCAATTTAAACTGTGCCTGATCAGGCCAAACCGTTTTCTCCACAAACTTTTCAGCATCTCATTTCATGTTTTGGAACCACTCACAATTCTGCACCCTTTGATCAGGGCCACCTTCATTCATCTCATGTAATAATCGTGGAGTACAAACTTTCCATTTTGCTATTTTAAGAATGTGTCCTATGCTTGTTACCCTAACTTCTGTCTCAGGTGCACATTGTTCAGTAGACATCTGTGACAAGTATATAAACTGTTTCAAAGCCACAGCAGAAGCAGCAGGACATTGCTGTACAAAGCCTCCCAGATCTTCCCTTCTGCATTTCACACACAGTACCATGTGTCTCAAAATTATCACAAATGTGTGCAAGAGTGTTGGAGGTTCTGTTGCATACTCAGGCCTCCATCACCATGCTCCCACAACAGTCTTCAATTTCAAATACGACTCAAATTGGTCTGGTGCTTCTTGAACAATTGTGTTTGGACCATTTTCTTTGATTATCCAGCCCGTCACATGGTGGTGGTAGCATTTGCTTGATTGATACCATTATTTTCAGCAAACATCATATAATATATTGCTACTGTAATTCAATTCAATTTCTAAAGGTTATACATGGAAAATATCTCTTAAAATGTGTACATGCTTCTTGGCACACTAGTATAACAACAACAACAAAGTATGTAAGTGTTGGGAACTGTCTTATCTATAATTTGTTGTTGTTAAGTAGCATTAAGGCTGAGGTTTAGTTCATTTTATAGAGTGCTTTCTTTGCACACTCTGGGTTCAAACCCCAGCACTGCAAAAATGGGAGGAGGACCTTGCAGGCCACTCCTGAAACAATCTTGAAAAAATCAGCCATTTGAAAATTCTGTTTAGCAGAGAATCACTGACAAATTGCCAGGCATGGCACAGTGTCAGAGAGCATTTAGTTCTGTTTATATAGGGTCACCATGAGTCTGATCTAACTCCATGGCACCTAACAACAACAAAGTACTACTGAGTCAAGTTCAACTCACAGTGACACCATGTACAACAGAATGAAACACTACCTGACACAGTGCCATGCACATGATCTTTGTTATGTTTATGCCCATTATTTCAGCCATTGTATCAATCCACCTAGTAGAGGATCTTCTTTTTTTCTTCCCTGACCCACCACTTTCCCAAACATGATGTCTTTGTCTAGGTTTGGTCCCTCCTGAGAACATGTCCAAAATATGTAAGATGCATTTTAGCCATCCTTGTTGCCTAGGAGTACCTGGTTGCACTTCTTTTAGGAATTTGGGGATCCTTTTAGTCCAGAATAACCTAGCTTGATTATAAATAAACTTTGTATAGCCTTGCTTCCTAGAAGACAAAACAATATTCAGAAGATAGTAAATGACCCATTGCCTCAGTTATTATACATGAGACTATTAATATTATTCCTGTAGCTGTTACCACTGTAGTGTCCAATACTGTCAGATCTTGGAAGCTAAGGAGGGTCAGACCTGATTAGTACTTGGATGGGAGACAACCTGGGAACACAAGGTACTGTAGGCTTGTGAGAAGGACCTGGCAACCCACTGCCCCAAAACAATCAGCCACTTAAAATCCTATGAATAGCAGAGAAGCACTGACAATAGTGTTTCACCTGTTGTGCCTAGGGTTGTTGTATATATATACACACACATATATATACATATATATATATATATACATATATATATGCATATGCATATATATGTGTATTCTACTCTGGTATGATTCAAATCTAGTTATAAGGAATGTGATTTAAATGGAATAAATCAGAGAGTAAACATATGACTTTAATATGTCTGTCATATGGTTACTCCAACAAACCAGATGGGATCACTTTACAAACAAATAGTCTTTACTAACCATTAAAGTCATTTGAAATATGTGGTAAATGAGAAAATAATATCTCTATTGGGTTAGAATGGAGCATGATTCTACAATTCTTACAATATTAAACATCAATTTCTTTCCCACAGCTATTTGGTGTAAACAAACTTTGCTAAATTCATTGAGAGAATTAAAGGAAAATCTACCATATATGTGAAAATGGCTCCAAAATCAGAATATGTTTTGGGAATGTATTTGGGAAACGTTAGTTAATGAAATGCTTAAGAAAACCAGTTGGCCAAAAAATGAAATTAAATAAGGCCTAAAATTTTACACAATCTTTCTCTTTCTCTTTCCTAGTATTGGTGTGTTGAACTCAAGGCCTCATGCATGTTAGGCAAGTGTTTACCACTGAGCTGCATCGTAGCCCACTTTTTATATTTGAGACAGGGTCTCATTAAGTGGTGAATGCTACCTCTGGCCTCAAACTTGTGATCCTGCTTGCTCAGCCTCCCAAATTGCTGGAATTTCAGGTGTGAGATAGGTGACCATTTATAATCTCTCATATGCTTCCAATAATCTATATTATGAGTGATGAAAGAAAAACAATAATTGAACTGTAAAGAGTATACCAAAAAAACTGTGAAATAATACGGCTGCAATGCACATGCTTTGTAGAGATGTTGTTGTTAGGTGCCGTCGAGTCAAGTCTGAGTCATAGTGACTTTCACAGGGTTTTCAATGGCTGACTGTTTTGTGATTGCCTCGGGAGTGGGTTCCACATCCTTCTCCCATTTTGCAGTGCTGGGAATTGAACTCAGGACCTCAGAGACTGCAGAGCAGCGCTCTACTCATTGAGTAGTCTCCCAGCCCACTTTGTAGAGATAATTCCTCTTTTTTATTGGATATTTAAATTATTGGTCTTTGTGGGGGTAGTAGAGATTTTTCTTTTAACATAAATGTTATATAAAATGTTATAAGAGAAACTATGGAAAGATACTTGAGAAGTACACACTAAAGAAACAGTAACAAAAGTCAGTGTGTGGATCAGGAATAAAAGTATGAGTAGTATTTGTCCATTTAGTGGAAGTGGCCTTAAAGAAAGATCATTTAGTCAAATTTATTTATCATATGATCTCATCATGGTTTTTCATCTTAGTGCTACCCCTTTGAAACTCATTTTATCCACTTTTCAGATTTTTCTCTTTGTCTTTGGGTTTTAGTGTCTTAGTATGATATACTTTCCTTTTATCCTGACTGTGTTTTATAGAACTTCAAAAATATGTGGCAAAAGCCTTTATTAGTTTTGGAAAATTCTTGCCTATTTTTCTTCAAATATTGTTTCTCCAACATTCCTTTTTGCCATCTTGGAAGTATATTATATTGTTTCAGAACATATCAGCAGTCCCAAATTTTCCCTTATTCTCTTTTCTGTATTTTCCGTCTTTCTCATGTTAAATTCATTCTGGATATTTTCTACTGTTATTAATTTTAACTCATGACTTTTCTCTATAGCTCCTATCAATCCCATTTATTGAGTTCTTAACTTTTAGCTATTGCATATTTTTACTTCAAGTACTTCTCTTTGATTCTTTTTATAGATTGCCTTTCATTTTTTCATCATGAATGCATTAATCAGTTTTTCCTTGAGCATATTAATATTAAAGACTTACCTTGTAAAATTAATATATGAATCATCCAAGGATCTGATTTTATTGTTTGATTTTTTTCTTCTGTTGCTCTCCTCTGAGAATCCATGCAATTTTTGTATTAATGTTGGACATAGTGTTTGATTCATTGCAGGAGGATGTTATCTCCCACTAAGTGAAGATTTGCTTTATTTAAATACTACTAAGCATTTCAAATGGGCTGGGGTTGTGCTCAGTAGGTAGAGTGGTGCTCTTCACTCTCTGAGGACCCAGGTTCCATCCCTAGCACCACAATAACAGGAGAAAAATGTAGCAATCCACTCTTGAAGCAATCAGGAAACAGCCATTGTAAACCCTACAAGGGTCACTATGAGCCATGCCTGACTCAATGGTAATTAACAATGATAACATCTAGGATAAGACATTCCTTCAGTCTAACTAGGAACAGATCTGTTTCATGGCTTGGTTTTGCTTTTTATTGGCTGCTTATTTCCAATGTACATTAGTCCTCAGAATAGTTCTTCAGGATTTTCCACAGAAATGTTTAGTTGTTTTCTATAGCCCTTCTTGCCTAGTGGATTTCAAACTATAATCTTTTTGCCACTTCACAAAGAGACTAGAGCTTTGCAGCTAGCTGTCACTGATTTCTTCTCAGTGCCTTTGTCTTGGTTCATACTACTTAGGAATCCTCAAGTGCTTCATTAAATACTGCATGGAATTGATGCTCATCTCAATGTTTCCCTTCTCTCAATGATCTTGCTTGTAAATTCTGGCTAACCTGATAGCTCTCCAGTCTTCGGACCAGTTTGCTATGATTTTTTTTTCATTATGATTTTTAATCTCCTTTTATAGTAATTCTTGGGAAAAGATATGGGGAGGGGGTTGGGTATGAAAATTAATTAATTTGCACTAAACTCTGAATATGCTTTCAGCGTGAGAATCCTGTCCCTTTTGGTAATTCAAAAATTCCAACCAGTTTGGAAAATTGCCTTTAAATTTCATTTTGACTTTTTCATCCCTTTTCCTTATCTTGTAACTGCTTTTATATGTAAAAATGCATGTATTATGTATATACACAAAAACATACTATCTTTCTGTCTGTTTTGTATTCTAAGAAAGTTCTTTTTGCATAGACTCTGATTCACTCTTTGCCAATTTTTAGCCAAGTCTAGAATTCCTCCAGACTTTGTTTTCCTTTAGATGAATATACTGATTTCAAGATTTGTGTGATTTTACCCTTTAACTATATTAGCTTTATAGTTTATAAGAAATTTCTTTATTTTTAATATCATACATACTCACATATGAAAAGTTGACTAGAATATCTTAAAATAAAATAAATTTCACCTTCAGTGAATTGATTCAGGTGTGATTTTTATAGATTATCTTTCTTACCATTAAAAATTTTAATGTGTTTTCAAATTATCAGAAGTCATTTGTCCCCTAGGAAAACCATCCTCTTCCTTTAAGCCTCAACTGTGGAACCGTCCCTCAACTTTTATGTGTGAACTAATTATTCATTTCTCTGTCTTACTATAACTTTTTATTTAATATAAAAAACTTAGAAAATAATATGGTAAATGAATAAAGGTCAATACTTCCCCTATTGGATTGGAAATTTATTAGTGTAGAATTTGGGGAAATTTTAAAAATATTTGACAAGTTAAATTTATTTTTAACTGATACATGTAAACAAAGAATATTCATATTTTGAGGTACAATGAGATATTTCAAAACCTGTATACATTGTGTAATGTTTATATTAGCTTAAACGTATCTCCTCATTTATCATTTCTTTATGGAGAAAACATTCAAAATCTTTTTCTCAACTCTTAAAATCAAGTACAGTACATAATTGATATCTTTAGTCACCTTATTGTGCAACAGCACAACAGCACTTCTTACTCTTATTTATGAATCAAACACAGTTTGCCAGTACCTAACAACAACAGTTATTCCTATTAATCAATCTTTCTCCATCTCTCCCTGCTCTCTAGTCTTCCCAATGTATGGAAAATACATCATCATACTCTCAATGCCTATGACATTAGTTTTATTTTTACATCCTATATATGAATAAGATTGCATGATACTTGTATTTCTGTGCCTATCTTGTTTCATTTAACATAATGGTCTCCAGTTCCATCCATGTTGTTGAAAATGACAGGATTTCATTATTTTAATGGCTGGATAGTATTCCATTTTGCACATGTGCCACATTTTCTTCATTCATCGGTTATTGGACAACTGGGCTGTTTCTATTTACTGGATAGTGCTTGTGATGATTAATTTTGATTTTTAACATGATTGAATAAGAAGTATTGAGGTGATTAGTAAAGAATATTTCTGGGTGCATATGTGATGACATTTCTATACACAATGAGGCTATGAAGGCTGTGACCTAATGAAAGGGTCAATCCCTTGAAAGAGTCATAATATGATGTTATATTTGTGAAGTGGTGAAAGTTAAGAGGTGGTGTCTAATTGGAGGAGATAGGTCACTAAGAGCATGTCCTTGGTGGAAATATCTTGCCTTGGTTCCTTTGTGTATTCTCTTTTTTCCCTACTTCCTGTCTGTCATGATGTGAATTGTTCTGCTCTGCCACATTATTCCTGCCTTGATGGACTGACAACTCTGAAACTTTGAACCAAAACAAATGATTCTTTGTTTTTAGTTATTCTAATGTATTTTGGCCACTGTGACACAAAAATATCTAATAGAAAAAATTGGAATAAGGATTCAGGATTTTGCTGTGACTAAACCTAACCTTAGGTTCTTTGGGCTTTGGAATTGGTTTGCAAGAGCAATTGATCAGAATTTGTAGATACAGACTAGTCAAGCCCTAGAAATCCATAAGCATAGCCTAATGGGCCATTCTGGTGGGAGCTCAGAAGACAAGAGTTCCAACAGACATATGGACAGTAAAGACTATGTTAACCAAGTTTCAGATGGGAATAAGTACATTACTGTAAATTTATCATCCAATATACATTCATGTTACATTTTAGCAAGGATATTTTTTATATTTTGTTTATGTCCTGATACATTGTGGGAGGCTAAATTTTAATAAAGAGGACTAATTAATCTGGTGGTGTAAATTTCAAGACAGCATAGCATTCAGGCTCTAACACTGATATACTTGGTTGCTTTTAGCCATATTCACAGTGAGAATCAGGAACAAAAAATAGAGCAAAATATTTGAACAAATGTGCCATTTGACCAGAAAAGGAACATATTTGAAACTGTGAATAAGGAGAGCATAGCTGATGAAGAGAATAGCATGATTAAAGTGAAATCATGTACTTTGCATTGGTACAATATGAAAGATGTTTTCAGAGTATCTCAGGAATTGGTCAGAGCCAGCCCATCTCAAGATCAAGAATGTAAATGTTTTAACTTATTTGAAAGACTTTGCTTTGAGAAGAGAATTCTAGGGCACATTGCATGCATGGGGATGCCTAGGAAAGCGTTTTTCTAGGAACAGCTGCTCAACCAATCTGATGCCACTGAGGCCATTGTTTTAAGGGGCCCAGCTACTACATGAGCTGGTGACACACCTTGGCCTCATCTATGTGGTGCTGATTTCACAGGCATTCAGAATGCAAAAGTTGTGGTGTCATAGAGGCTTCCACTGAGATTTTAAATAAAGGTCTGGGTGGCCAGGCAATGTGTGGCTGGAACTGAAACGCTGAGGGCAGCCACTGAGAAGGCAATGTATTAAACTAAATTAGTGAAGCCAGAGATGCAATAGAAACCAGAGGATGTTGGAGATGTCAGAAATGAGGAATACTTTTTGAGGAAAGCCATCTGCAATGAGTAGAGCCAGCCCAAGAGAGAGACAATGTGAGCTGCAAATGGCAAGACTGCAAATGGCGGGGCTGTATAAGCCCATTGGAACTCACATCATAAACTCATATCACTGGGTGCTAGACATGGAGTTAATGTTTTCCTTGCTAGGTTTTGTTCTTGATTTGTTCTATTCTTTCCTTTCCAATCACTCGTCCTTCCCTCTTAGAATGGAAATGTTTATTCTATGCCATTACATATTGGAAGTATGTAATTTTCTTTTTATTTTACAGGCTTGCATAATTAAGGGTTTGATGTGAGTCTCAGATGGGACTTTGAATTTGGACTTTTGAATAATGTTGGAAGATGGAATAATTAAGACTGTTGGGACTCACGGAAACAGAGGGAATGTATTTTGCATTTTGAGATAGATGTAAGTCTTCTGGGAGGCTAGGGTGGAATGTTATGTTTTAAGAAGATGTTTTTGGATGTCATGTTGGCAAGGGATAGATTTATGGTGGTTTATTTTTATCATTAATTTGATTGAATTAAGAAATACCTATGAGATTAGCAAAAGACACCTGTGGGTGCTTCTGTGATGGCATTTCCACAAAAAATTAGATCATGAGGTCTCTGACCTAATGAATGGATTAATCTTTTAGTGGACTCAAAATGTGATGGCGTTGTTGTTGTTAGGTGCCCTCGAGTCAGTATCCGACTCATAGAGACCCTACATACAACAGGCTAAACACTATTGTCAGTGCTTCTCTGCTGTTCATAGAGTTTTCAATGGTAGATTGACTTTTGGGAGTGGGTTGTTGGGTCCTTCTCCCAAGCCTGCAGCATCTGGTGTTCCCAGGCTGTCTCCCATCCAAGTACTAACCAGGCCCAACCCTGCTTAGCTTCTGAGATCTGACGGGATTGGATGACACAGGGCTACGGCTGCAGGCTGTAAAAGATGGGAAGTTGGTCTTAATTGGAAGAACCAGGCTACTGGGGACATGTCCTAATGGTATATTTTGCCTTGTCTTCTTCTTGTATCTCTCCTTTCACTCTTATTCCTTTCCACTATGATGTAAACTGCTCTGCTTCACCACATGCTGTCTACCATGGTGGACTAAGTACTCTGAAACTGGAAACAAAAATAAATAATTATGTGTTTTAAGGTTTCAAATATTTTGGTTATAGCAGCACAAAATTAACTAATACAGTGCTGCTATAATCATGGGAGTATAGGTATCTCTTTGATAAATCAATTTTATTTACTCTGATTATACACTCAAGAGTAGTATTGCTGAATCATATGGAAATTCTGTTTTTATTTTTTTAGGAACTTCCATACTGTTTACCATAGTGGCTATACTAACTTACTTCCCACTGACACTTCAGAAGAGTTCTCTTTCCTACACATCCTCACCATAGAACCATTTAAATTTTTTTCTTTCATCTTGTGCTCTAAATATATCAAATAGCTACTATAATTTTAAAATATAATTAGATTATTCATATTTTAATTTTTGAATCTGTAGCATAGACTGAGATACCAAGAAGAAAGTTATTTAGGGTGGGATAATAAATTTCTTTGGAAATTGAATATTTCTGGAAATAGGATAGAAACTTTTTTTCAAGTGTCCTCTCTTAAGAAGAAATTTTTGTCCACATTTTTTCTTTTGGTAGAGAAACGATAGGGATATTAATATGAAATTCTGTACATTGTTAGGAGAAGTGGTTTTGGATATAAGTTAACTTTCCAAATATGGGTTTGTCTACGCTTAAAGTTAAGGATACCAGACAAAGTACTCTCACCTTTACAGTGCTGAAAAAATTCTGTGGAAATTGTGTGAAAAGATATCTGACTTACTATTGTGAAAAACAGATTGAAAAAATGATAATATTATATTTAGTATTACATTCCATTCCTGATTTTAAATGGAAAAAAGTTAAATAATGCATAGAGAATAAATTTAAGGAAAGACAAATGTGTGTTTGTCTATGTCTTTAAGAAATGGGTATAGTGATAGGTATAAACATGTAATGACTTTATTCATAGCTATGCCTGATTGAAAAGATACTTGTAGATAAGTAACAGAGAAAATTTGGGAAAGCTATCAGAAAACAAATCTGGCCAAGAGTGAAGGAGACAAGGAAGGAATTTGAGTGGAAGTATCTACAGCCACACTGGTGTCTGATCCTGTCAGATCTCAGAATCTAAGCAGGGTCTGGCCTGGTTAGTCCTTGAATGGGAGACTACCTGGCAATGCCAGGTGCTGTAGGCTTGGGAGAAGGAGCTGGCAGCCCATTACTAAAACAATTAGCCATCAAAAACACTATGAATAGCAGAAAAGCACTGATGTAGTGCTAGGCAGGGCACATTGTTGGATAGTGTTTCATAAGTTTGCTATGAGTCAGATCTAACTCAAGGGTTCCTACCAACAACAAATTCTAGGTGATATTGAGGAACATGAAAGGATTGTCCACACCAATGTGAGTCCTTAAGTGAAATACAGGCAACAAAGTATTTCATGTATCCCAGGAATGGTATGTCCAGAATCAAAATATTGGCCTCAGTGAAAACACAGAGATAAAGTTCAAAGTGTAGCACAAGGAATTCTTGGTCAATAGGGCTATCTGTAGTATGAGACCTGACAATAAAATTCAAAGTAGATATAAATCATAAAATACTTGTTATAGTATATTAATATCAATTAAAGCTTTATGTTATCCTTGATTCATCAAATTATTTTATTTGGTTTTCTTTGTCTATTTTATTTCTTATTTATCTATGCACTACATCTTGTAAAGCTATACCTTCCTCTTTGGTGACAGTCAGATTTCCATTACTCTAACAATATATCTGAAAAAATAAGCTTATAAAAAGGAAAGGGAAATTTTGGATCACAGTTTGGGATATTTCAGTCCATCATCAGATAGTCCTGTTGCATCATGCTGCTGGTCATGTAGCATATCAAGTTAGGAGTGGATGGCAGAATAAAACTAATTACATCACAAGTCAGAAAGCATGGGAGAAAAACTGGATGGGCCAGGGCCCCAAAATCACCCTTGTTAGATTGCTTTCAATGACTTAAATTCCTCCCATAAGTCTTACTTAAATGTTCCACCACCTCCCAATAATGTCATCCCAAGGACGAAAGCTTTGTTAGGCCTTTGGAAAGACACAATCAATATCCAAATGATAGCACTATTTTTTGCTTTCAATTTTATTTTGCTTTTCTTTTTTTATTTTCCTATTCCTTAAGGATGATTCTTCCTATAGACAGAGATAGAGACTAATATCTTGTATGGTAATCACTCATTTTTTTCTAGTCTGAAAGACTTTGAGCTTCTGTTAGAGGTTAATTCTAACAGACATTTCCTAATGTTTGTAGAAACAGACATTAACAAAGACTTATTGAACTGAATTTATTTCTTCACACATCAGTTCTCCACACTCCATTTTCATATAGTAAATACTGGGCTGTGAACTTTACGCCTAATTGAAAGCTTTCAAGCTGGGTGTTGTGGCACACTTCTCTAATCCCAGTGACTCAAGAGGCTGAGGCAAGAGGATTGGTAGTTTGAGGACAGAGGAACCTTGCACAAGGCAACAAGATCCTGTCATAAAATAAAAAAATAAAAAAGGACAGGGTTGTAGCTCAGTGGTAGAGACTAGCCTAGCATGCAAGAGGTTCTGGTTTCAATGTCCAAGAACTCATGGAAAAAAAAGAAAAATGAAAAAGAAAGTGTACAATGTGGGTCTTTTTGGTTTACATTGGATTTTTCTTTTTTACTAGAAGAATATAAATGATCTGAAATCTTATATTTTTAATAAGAGATGATTTGAAGGTGTGTCAATTACAAATTCTGTTATATGATGAAACATTATTGACAATCTTTTAATAATAGACTTTTCTATAGAATTATATTTTAAAGATATAATTCTTATAACCTATAAGCATCAAAGGTTAAGGCTGAGTACCATTAGAAGAGCTTTTAATATCTTGAATGATAAAACACAAAATTCTGTATTTTAGACAAGACTAACAAAGTCATTATAGATATTACCAATAGAAACCCTCACATGTGTTATGTGCAAGCTGTTGTTGTTGTTGTTGTTAGGGGCTGTAGAGTTGGATCCTGTTGGGATTCCCAGAAAGTACCACCACAATAGGGCCCTATATAGCCTGCGTGGGGGACCAACATCTATCCTCCAGGGCCACTGAACCTTGGCCTACGTCTTGGTCCTTTACTCCTCCCTCTCCCATGGAATGACCAAAGATGGTCCCTGACCAGGTCAGCTTTCACACAGCCATCTCCACCTTGATTGGCCATCAGGACTCCCTTGATTGGTCAATAAGGGAAGACCTACACATTGGGCTGGCCAGTGAGTAACCCACCTATCCAAATTGCACCCCAAATTCACCTTCTTTGAATAACTGCCCCACCTGGCAGGGAATGTACCCTGATTGGCTACCTCCCAGCACACACCCCTATCCCCAAAAGCTACATAAACAGACCACTGGCCACCCCCTAAACACCCTACTATTCTCCACCTGCTACCCAGACCCCAGCACCTTGACCCAGTACACCCTAATCCTGTGGCAAAACCTTCAAGCAAGGCTCCGTGTGAAGCTCAGGGGCCCGAAGAGCCAAAGGCACCTAGCAAGAAACAAAGAGCTCCTCAATTCCTCCCAAACCTGGGAAGAGGGGAGAAAGAAGACCAATTGCGAGAGGCAAGACCGCTGGACCTCCAGTGCCATCTAGACACCACCAGAGCTTATAGCATAATATCTTAAAGCTGTGACACCATTGAAGCAGGAGCATCCCCGTGCTGCTAGCTTCTGAGCTGCCACTTTTAAAAGGCTGCTTGCTGGTTGCTCCTCTTTGGAGGATCAACTCAGTAAGAGTTCCTGTCCTGTTTTGTTAAGAAGGCTCCTGGAGTCCTTTCTTTGGTGTCACCAACCAGGCTGTTACCCTAACCCTGAGGGTCCTGGGACATTGCTGGTGTCAAGGCAAGGCCCCGAGGTTATAGCCAGGCTGGAGCTGAACACCAACAGGATCCCATTTGTAGTACTACAGAATGAAACACTACTCAACACTGCCATGCACATGATCCTTTTTGTTTTGTTTTGTTTTCTAATGTGTGAGCACACACAACTTTTAAAAACGCTTATGTGTGAGCCCATTGTTGCACTCACTGTGTTTCTTTTCATTTTGAGTCATGCCACATCAGCAAATGGATGTCCCAGGGGCTTTACACCATTTTCATCATTAAGATGGACTCTATTTTGAGGAGGCAACACTTCCCCAGTTATTTCTTGAATGCCTTTCAGTCTTAGGGGCTCATTCCTGGCACTATGTTGGACAGTGTTTCTCTGCTGTTCATAGGGTTTTCAATGCCCAATTGTTTTGAGAGTGGGCTACAGGGTCCTTCTCCCTAATCTGTCTTAGTGTAGAAGATCAGCTGAAACCTATTCCTGCTGGTATCTAAAATACCAGTGGGATATCTTTCAACATCACAGCAGAAGAGTTTAAAAATTTCATAGAAGGGAATCTGAATGAAAGAGTATTGAGACTAGTGAGAAGAGACACATTTCTATCTTTTATTTATTTTAATACATTTTCAATATTTATCATGGATAGGATTTTAGATCATCCCATGAAAGCTTATTTAACCTAAATGGATGGAGGGGAAATTTATTTAATTTCATTCCTGTTATTTTTAAAAGTATTAATTTTTGAAGGTCATCTCGACTTAGGCTTTAAGAACCTTAGATATTGGTCCATACAGGAGGAAAACATGAAATAGTT